>JAIUZE010045508.1:0-108514 GCA_022085475.1 Heliosperma pusillum | reverse complement strand
CTAAATGTGACCATGTTATGATAAAAAATAATCATCCATAAAATTTTACCAGTAATATAATGGTTACATTTTTCATAAAAATGGTCACACCTATGTGCTTATTTATCAGTTCGTCTTTCTTGTGTGCTTGTGACGGACTAAATGTAACCATGTTATGATAAAAAATAATCATCCATAAAATGTTACCAGTCATATAATGGTTACATTTTTCATAAAAATGGTCACATTTGCTCCGTCACAAGCTTGTTACGAAAAATGTCCGTCACAAATGAGAATTTTTGCTTATTTTAATAGTTCCTCCTATTCTCAATAACATTCTTCATTTTTATTTTCGTCTATTCACAATACTTTTCCTATTTCCTTTTTGAGTTTTGTGCTCGAGGAGTAATTGTATAGCGGGGTAGTGTATTTTTGTGGTCAAAATTTAATTATATGGTGGAGTAGTGTGTTTTCTTCATTTTTTTTAAAGTGAAAGAGAAAGGTTATTAAGAATAAGAGGGGGAATTTCTATCTTTCTTTTAACCAACTCTCATGACCTCCTTTTCCGATTTTTGTGTTGGTTTTCGGTGTTAGTAATCTGACTCTATGTATCAGATTTTATTAATTTACTTGCTTCCTGGCCTACTGCAATTTTCCTTTGTAGTTATATAGTTTATTTTCTTCTTGTTAGTTGATTTGGTTACTAGATAAAATTTTGGGAAATACTACAATCTATCCCTGCATATCTTATGAATCTTTTCATTTTATTAAAAAGTACTCCAATCATATATTCAACAAACGGGAAGATTACTAAAAAACGGAGGGAGTATGACATAATTTTGAGTTAGAGTAATTGAAAGAGTTGGAAAAGAGAGAGATATATAGTTTTTTTATAGGTACTTGAGATTGACATTAGAGGAATGAATTGAAGATAGAAACAACGGTAATTTGTGAGTAATATAGAAAATACCGAGAGAATTTTGGGTTGTTGATTATAGACAAGCGAGACTATATAAAATAGAGGGGATTTGCAATTACTCTGTATAACCGTATGTCAATTTCAACGGGACGAAAAACTAAGTAAGAATGTAGATAGAAATTAAATGGGCACATGTCAGTATACGGTAACCATACTAACACTACCGCTGGTATACATAGGTGTCCACTCAAAAGAGGACTCAGATTGAGGCATATAAAGGAAGTTTCTTTATTTAGAAGTTTACTCGACGAAAAAAGTACCATTTAGATCTTTTATATATTTTTCCCGTTGTAATTCGGACATGGGCAAAATAGTGGGAGCTTGCTGTTAGCATAAGATAAGAATTGATATATTGTTAGTATGAGAGTAAAAGGACATAAAATAGGCTGGTTCAAGAACTAAATCAAGCTAAAATATTTGACCGGAATGAATTTGAGCCTTTGAGAGATGGCGGTTCGAGAACAAAGAATTTGAGAGATGGCGGTTCGAGAACAAATGAACAGAATTGGCACTCGAAGTTTATAGTCTTGATAGACTGGTTTATTTGATGAAAAAGGTTTTAGTAAATAAGTGAATTTGTTGTAGAGAAAATTAGGGGTAGAGAAGAATGTTGAATAGTAAAGAGGGCATGCGTTTTAGTGTAAAAAACAAGGGGTAAGGATAATGAGAGTTCAGGAACTGAAGGTGATGCTTGGTAGAGATGCTCGTTTGCGAGGAGTAATTTCGTTCATAAAGATGGAGTTCATGGTGAAATAGAGTGCATGAAAGAAACAAAAGATGAACGAATATAAATGGGCGTAGGCTTATTATTCTTTAGCCCGTCGGAGATGGAAGAGATGACAACCATAACCATCTCCGTCCGGCAGCGGAAACCCTATGGTTGTTACATGCGATTAAGATAGAGGGAGCTCCTATGTCCTCTTCACATGTTCAGATTCAAGGACCGGCAAACACTCTATTTCTCTTTTTTTTTTTTGCTTTTGTAATTAACCGTGTTTTTATTGACATTTTTTAGCGTAAATGAGCTGACTATTCACAATTCAAGTGTTGTCAACTCTAAAAAAAAACTTTCTTTCTTAGGGCTGATCAAGTGTTTCAGCCCGCTATTTTAAGGTTGTAACATTTACTTGTACTACAGTGGGGTGAAACATATTGTTGTAAGTGGAGTTCCAAAAGTATGTTAAGTTTATGGAGGAAAGCCGCCGATACATGCGTCAAAATAGTTCTTTTCAGCGTGTCCATTCAGATACAATGTTCATAGGCGCGAGTTAGTTAATCATAGTACTATGTACTAAGTATGTTTATCTAGGATAATTTGCACTTAACATTCATTAGTTTTTCCATACTATTTACCCATATTGGGGTACCGCGCCCGATAGGGCGCGGTGCAACAACTAGTCTAGTAAGCATGGAAAATTAAGGTGGCACTCCATAAAATAGTCCTTGCAACTATAATTAACCAAGTCCAACAAGTGGTAGCAGACCAAGGAGAGAAATTCTGGGGTGAACAGTTCCAAGTATGGCACATAATAGTTGGTAAGGCCACATCTAATTAATTCTTAGTACTCCCACACATGCTCTCAATGACCAACTCACCATACATGTCATAGCTTAGATTTTCCATCAACAATAAAATTTACATAATGTCTACTCATCTTATACAAAGTTATATACATAATGTCTATTCATCTTAATTGCACTGTACAGACCACATTTTCCTTAAGTTTATCATCAATTTTGTTACCATTAATAAAAATTGTACTTTTTTTTTTGCTTATGAGATTTAATTCCTCTAAGGGAAATAAGTTAAATGACCATTGTTAGTAAAGACCATTATGACTTCATAACCAGAGATTTCCCCATACGCATTTAAAAGCATGATGGAATTATATGTAGCGGTGGAGAGTTTAATCACAAAAGAAAGTTACCCATGTGTAAATCTGGTGCCCAGCGTTATAGGTTTGTGGCAGTTTTTGATCCCCGGTTCCTGCATTTGTAGTACCGAGCACATACAGGGCCTTCTGTAAAAACGTGGATTGGAAATGAAATGAAAAATATAAGTGGAGGTCATACATTAGAACGAACCTTGAGTTAGTTTGTCTAAGACGAAAGACTATAAAGTGTCTACCTAAGCCCAAATATGAACTGTTTGCATCACCAACATTTAGATTCTAACCACTATTTGGAGCATTATTCGTAAACAACAAACCTAGGGTATCCCCTCAAAGGTTACACTAACCTGTAGCAGCCCATACGTATACTTCGTTCGTTTATACGGAGTATTAGTTAAAGAGCATTTGATATCTTTCCACTTTTGTGTTCGTAAGGGTCACCACTTCAATTGCTTCCAAAGTATATTAATTCCAGATAACCCTTTCTTATTAGAGAAACAAATGTGACGCAACATTTATTTTCCCAAACCAATAGATCATTTTTTTCATTTTATAGTTGTTATTTGATATAATCTGCCTTTCACTGTTATATTCTTATATGAGCGGGATGAGAGGGCAAGTTTTCAATTTTCAGTAAGATGATTTGTACTCAATTTAAATACACTATAGGAGAAGATTGAGCATGACATACTCAATTTAAATACACTTGTATATGTCTATAAGATTCCTTTTAGATTAAATTATATGAAGTACCGATAATTACTAACCATGGGATAGGATACGATGTGACAAACAAGAAACGTGCTGATTTCTTAGTCGTAATATTGCACAAACAAGACACGGGTTAGAAAATAATAACTACACCAATGTCTCTAAATATAGCTTTCTAAAAAGTCCCAAATGGGTATGCAAAAACAGAGGTATGCAAAAACAGAGGTTATACACTATAGGCAAATTTTATAAACATTGTCTTAAGCGGTATTTTCTTACCCGGTGTCGGGGAAGAAGCCTCTATTGCCATAGTAGCCCTGCATTCCCACAGCTATTTCACTACCCCGCTTGCTCAAACTCAACCTCGACATTGCCCCCAAACACAACCTCGAAATTGTACCCAAAGGCCAAGCTCGAAGCTCAAATGCCGATAGCCAAGCTCAATAGCCGATAGCCATTGAACACGTTGTACCCAAAGGCCAAGCTCCAAGCTCAACAGTATGAAGGGCCATTGAGCACGCCGCCAAATTCCCGGTACCAAGCATCTTCAAAATTCATATGCTGAAGCAACTCTTGCTTCAATTTGTTTCTTTAGCCACCGTGGCGAAGGTCTGAATTGGTCTGAATTTCCATATGCCATCACCTGACCCGTTACATCGTGTTCATCCAATCTTGTAGCTTAATTACGAAGGCTCCATGTGGCTAATAACACCATAAAATGATGGGGTAAAATGAATAATGAAGAGGGTAGTGTTGATCTCTTCAGGAACGAATGATTTAAATGATTGATTAAGGTATTGTATGTAGTTATGATTGATTAAGGTATTGTATTGTATGTAGTAATGAGCAAAGGCAGAGGTTGTGTATTGATGATGGTGATGAAGTTAGTGATAAGGGAGATGGGTTGGTTGGGGAGATGGTGATGAATGAGTAAAAGCAGTAAAGTTAGTTGACGGGGAACGGTGGAATGAATATAGATAGGATGCGTGGAATTTGCTCAGGCCCTTAACAAACAAAGAGTTGGCATGTTATATATGTTGGGCCTGCCTTAAACCCAAAACTGAACTGAAGGAACTCTATTCAACTGAAGGAACCAAGTCACGTGGGAAGCATGAAATACACTATTGTGGCAATAGTATGAATGGGTATCCTCTCTTTTTAATACTCCCTCCGATCCAGACCAATGGTAACACTTACCATAAATGGACGATCCACACCAATGGTAACATACCTTATTTGGCCCACAACATTACTATGTTATCCTTATTCTCATTTGATATTTACACAAAATGCCATTACATGGCCCACCTATCAACCCCACAATTAAACCCACTATTACATGGCCCACCTACTTTTTCCCTTTTTACCCCTCATTTTTCCACCTTTTCTTAAATACTCCATTTTTCACCATGTTACCATTGGTGTGGATCGGAGGGAGTAGTTATTATAGATTATAGATATATAATGTTAGTCGAATTGTCGAAGGTGGCCAACTGCAGTTGTTGAGTAGAATTCTTGCAATCACTCACAAGAGATGTGAGCACGTAGTATATTAAGTTGACAAAGGTTGAATAATATTTATTTATTTAACTTGGGCAAAATCGACCCTTTTGATCGACATAAATAAATAACCTAAGAAGGGATTTAAAGACTTAGTACGAGTGTATGACCCGAAACACTTAGCAATCCAAGCTTAGTAAAAGCCTTACAAATTACACGACTTGAATTATTTTAAAAACATTGTAAATACCTGTATTTGTCGATATTTGTATTTACAGAAATTCCAACCAACACCCGATGATGATCGGACAAAATGTGTTAACAAGTGGATACTGTCAAATTACAGATACGTTTTACGACATAAATTCGGATTAATTTAATTTACTGAGTTTTAAATATATTCATTTCATTTCAATATTAGTTTATTCGATGAATAAGTTTTAAAGATGAATTAAATTCTAATAAACTTTTCTTTAGCTTAACTTAAAACCAAATGGTTTTATTTTTTATAAATTGATTTATAAATTGCGTGCATATATTAATCGTTCGCATTCATTTTTAAATTAAATTTAAAATAAAAATAAAAATGCGATTTTAAAGCGGTTTTTAAACTCGATATTTAAATGGTTTGGAGGGTGCTAGGGCGACACCCGGTGTTACCGAGTTTGAGTAACACCCTAATTAAAATAATAAAATTATTATGAAGATAATTTTAACATTTAGATTTTGCGCCAAAAATATAAAGGGTGAATATGTAATTAAACTTTGCATTTATAAATTATGGTTAAAGCTTGAAGACACAATCAATAATTAACTAATTACTGCATCGATATTGATAACAATAGAGATAATAAAACACATTGACATTCACGTGACACGACTAGTGAAATTCAACCGATGTGATTAATATAATTTACAGGTTAGGATTCTATTGTATTTTAATTTGATAGATGATTAGGACTTCATCCAATTGTTAATGATTGTAAATTAAACAAACGATGAACTGGTAATGGGCAAGTGGATGATACATATGCATTTATACTTTACCCAAGTGACGTTTATAATTAAATTAGTGCACCTCATATTAATTTTGTTTTGCAAATTGATTTTCCAAGTATGGAGTACCACACCATTGATGTCTTGATGACTCCAACGAGATCCAGAGGAAATTAACATACCTTGTAATGTACCACATATATAAAAACCAGTTTAGTTAGGCTCCTTATTTTTAGTATTCAGTTAGGTAGTGTACGACACCATTATTGACTTTGGTCAACACGCTTTTTTCGTGTCTAACTTTCGTCACAAATCCGTCACTAGCCTGTTACAAACGCGAGAATTGTGACGGATTTGTAATCCGTCACATAATGTTCGTCATTAACATATATATCAACTATAAATCTATAATAACATAAAACATACGGATAACATAATTACTTATCACAAGAAATTATAGTGTATCATTGTATCGTATACTCACATTTGTAACTACCCGGATTTTTTTGACAAAATAATAGGTAAAACAAACCGAAATACATTTTTTTACAAAGACCCTTAGAGCAACTCCAATGGTTGCATATAAGGACATGCTTGTAATTATTGTAAATTGTCAAGCAGCATGCTTACCATTGGAGTACAAAAATAGGATCCTGCTTGTAAACGGGTGTAGCTTTGTCAAGTTACGTAGCTTGAAATAAAATAAATAATTAAAAAACAATTAAATAATTTATACTACAATATTTACTTGTTATGTGGGACCTTGTGGGCTACATTATTTGTAGTTTACCATTGGAGCGTATTGTAGCCTGAAAGCATTGTTGCTCGAAAAATAGATGTGTCAAAGCAAGCTACAAGGTCGTGTAGCTTGCCATTGGAGTTGCTCTTAGTAGCGGAAACACCCAGCAATCCAAGCAGTTAGTAAAAGCTTTAGAAATTACAAGACTGAAATTGTTTTCGAAGCATTAATGTTACGTAAATTCTTATTTCAGACGGCTAATTCTGTCTGAAAAATAAGACGGGATTATGTTGCCACTTTTTGATAAAATGTAACCACATCTTATATCAACTTGTTTTCAATAGTGGTTACATCTAACTGTAAAGTGGTTACAAAATCCCGTCTTATTGCTTCAGACCAAAATGGTCCGTCTGAAGCAAGACCAACTGTTAATGTTATTAACTTTTAAAAACCGCCCCCTATCCCCTGACAAAGCGCAAAAAATGAGAAACACAAACATCCACAGTCCCCGCATGCTTGACCTGTTAATCATAAAAGAATAACAACCACAATTCAGTAAAGAGTAACTCGAACATTCTACCAACGAAATTACATCACGATAAAATAATCAAGTACTTCAAACAGTATAAACAGTCTAAACACACAAATAGAATTATACAACCAGTTGTACATAAGTATTGTACAACCAAGGTATAAATATTTGAGCTTATATGTAATTTTTCCGAGTTAATTCAAAGTTCATATTTGAATGTGTAAATGCATGAGATCAGATACTTTCTAATAAAGCTCATATTCTTTAAAATAAAACTCGGATACTTTATTAAAAAGCTCAGATTCTACACACTGGTACAACTAGTTGGTATAGTCCATTAATTGATCTAAACGAGTACAAACTAAAGCATCTGATTCAATCTTCTTTATACTAAAGAGGAAACAATTAAAAGATTTCTATTGGTTCCTAATTTTCAGGAAATAGAAAAGGCATACTCTCTTTGTGGGACCTCCATGTACATGAGATGATTTAATTATAACTCTTTAATTATCATCTACCTTTTCCTCCTATTTACACAAAATGATATAGACAAATCATACCGTCATTATAATTTGGGTTCCATAAATATTACTAATACAGTATGAACATCCTAATATAACAAAAACTACATAAAAATGTCCAAATTTTTAAGAAAAAATAACAATTAAAATCAATACAAAAGGAACTACTCCATTAATAGAAATAAAAATTGGATAAATTTTAGCATATAACATCTTATGGTACCCAGAAAGAAAACATCACACATATAAATATTTTAGGAATTAATAAAAATAAAAGAAACATATAAATATAAATATATAAGAAACGGAAAAATATTCGAAAAATCGGGAAAAATATAACAAGTCATATAAAAAAAATTGTTATCAAGGATTAGTCAAATTAAGACTAAAATTATATCGACTTCAAAAAAATTATCTTAATGACAATACATTTTAATTTTATTTATAAAATCATCAACAAATGACCAACCACAATATTTATACTCCGTATAAGAGTTTTCAGGTTAAATGTTTGAGAAAACAAAAAACAAATCAATCCTTGACTAACCACAATATTTATCACGCACATTTATATGCTATAGATATAATGATATCACTTTTACGACCCGTGCATTTTTTGCACGGGTTTAAAACTAGTTGTTTGGATAAAACTGTAACAAATATTAGTTATCATGCAACTTAAACTTAAGAAATCAAATGTTCCCATCAACGTCCATAACCTTATTAAACTTTATTGAATTTTATGTTTGTAACGACAACATTAAGGCGGAGACCTTAAACACAGAAGTATATTAATCAGTCACTATTATATTTAAGTCTTAAGAAAGAGATATCACTATCCTTGTAGCAATCCTTCAATACTAATCAATTCCAAAAGTAAGGCGACGATAAATAATATCGACCCTATTCCAAATCAATTAGTCTTGCTTGTGACGGATTTGTTCGTCACAAACTTGTGATGGGTGGGATCCCTCTCACAAGCTTGCAAGTGGGAAGACAAGTGGGAAATCAATGGTTTACCACTTGCCCTCCCACTTGTAAGCTTGTGAGAGAGATCCGACCCGTCACAAGCCTGTGACGTATAGTGACCGTCACAAATGAGAATTTGTGATTCCAAATTTGGACAAATTAATGGAATAAACTGTCATAATTAGACAATCATCGACGGATTAATACTCTGGTTGATGACCTCCTAGGCTCCTAGACTCCTAGGCTCGGGTGTATGATGATCGGTTTCGTCGTCAAAACAAACATAAAAAATAACCCAAAATAAGTAGTATAAAGGGGTCGAATCCACGAGGATGGCGGGGGTCAACTACTAGTTCGATCGCGTCCTATTCTAGCCTAATAAATGTTGGATTGGAAAGTTAACTAAAAACTAGGAAAAACAAGTAATCGCTAAGTAATAAAGATGAAAACAATTAAGGGAAAGACTAAGGTGAAGGGTTCACCTTAGGGGGATTAATGGGTTAGTCGGGTAATTAGCAAATGGGTAAGTAATTCGAGTAAAATCAATTGCTAATGTCTCAACAATCAATAATCATCAACAAAGCCATCGCATTTGTCTCAAATCACCCATATAAACACTAGTCTAATCATTTCTACCACCGTCGCTTAAGAAATAATCAAACCATGCTTGATAAAATGGGCAACTTTCGTTCACACATTTCATCAAACACTTAGTGTTCATATGAGCAATACCCAAATTATTTACCACAAACTTACTAATTAACCATCCTAATACCCCACATAATCCTCCCTTAGGCTCCCCCTAAACCCTAGAGGAGAACTACTCACACATACTAAGGGGAATCAAAGCACTAAAGGCAAGAAGGAGTTCAATCAACATCATGTTATGAGATGAACAATTAAAACAATCAAATGATAAACAATAAACTAGAAATGGAAATTAATTGCATAAACAACAAAAAGATGAGAAATTTAATACCAACAAGCTTGTATTAATGAAGAGGGAGAATGTCTTCACCCTTAGAATCCTCAATACAAACCCAAAACTGAAATGAAAGACTAGATCTAACAACTTGAAATGAGAAACTAAGCTTGATTAGGGAAGGATTAGGAGAGTAATTAGGGACTAATTTAGGTTACAAATTATCTAGGGTTTTGTGCTAAGAGGAATGTAAAAAGCTGCTTACAAAATAATAGGGGGAGGGTATATATAGGTATCTCGAAATTAAGGAAGAAATTAGAAGAGAAGGCGGATTTTGCGATGTTGCGTTCCTGGCCGGTCGACCGGCCGCCGGGCCTCTGACCGGCCTGGGGCACATCAGTGTCTTCAATGTTCACGTCTTCAAAATCTTCAAAATTCTTTTAAGTATGGAGAATGGAGGTCCTGGTCGGTCGACCGGCCGCCGGTCCCCCACCGGCCTGGAGCACCATTTCAGTCTTATGGCATTCTGTTGTATGTGCAGGCCGGGTAGTTGACCGGCCGCCGGTCGACCGGCCGGCGCTACCTGGGCCTTTTCTTCCTTTTCTCTTCTTCTTTCATTTGTGGAGTAGTGGTCTGGGCCGGTGGGCCGGCCGCCGGTCAGTAGGCCGACCTGCACCACCTGGGGGCTCATTTCTTCACTTCTTCATCTCATCTTCGAATCCCGACTCATGCAAGACCTTATTGCTCCGATTTCTTCATTTCCGCCTTAATTCCTACAAATTAAGACCGACATTCATAGTACGGGAAATCGGGGAGCAAAATGCAATTAAGGGCACGCAAATCCGTGTAAACGGACCAAAATGGGGACGAAAATGAGGGGAAAATGTGACTAAATAAATGCTTATCAAAATTCCCCACACTTAAGACTTACTCGTCCTCGAGTAAGTAAACAAAATTCGAGACCCATAAGTACCCTTATTCAACACTACACTAATACTAAGGGTACAACCTAAACTACTAATAATATCCGACGGTAGGCAATTAACGGGCCTCCTCCGTCCCTTCAACTCACAACGAGATACTCATGAGGTAGAGTACTTCCTTGCAAGGCAAGTAGGGGCTTGCTCAAAATCGCGACGCATCCAAACGAAAAACACGTAAGAACACGACAAAGATGCATCTAACAAAAGAAAAATCACATGCCTCATCCATGTCACGGAAAAATCTAAAAGGAAAACCGTCTAAATAATGCCTGATCCTTATAAGCCACTAATATCATAAAGCATGGAAAAATATTCGCCTCCTAGCGGTGCAAGTCTAATGAAAATTTCGAACCCCGTCTACTATTTGCTTGGTCAAAAGCGATGAAATGGAAGATGGAAATGAAATCCTCGTGACGTTATTAAACACAATAGCATATGGAATTCACGTTTCTCAAATAAATGAGACACAAGGGTCGTCCCGTCTCACTATGCAACTTCAAAGGCAAATGATTCAAGAAGGATAAAAGGAAATTGAGATTTGAGTCTAAGTGCTTGCAAAACTTTTCATTTCACACTTTGCTTTCTTTTTCTTTTTCTTTCTTTTTGATTTGCATTTTGGTTTGCAATTTTTGGCATGAAAGCACACGGTTTCCGTCAAGGACATGCGGTCGGAACCAACAATAGGGGTATCCCCACCGTAGTGGCATCGAAAGGGGGCCTAGATATGGGCCCACTAGAATCCCTAGAAGTTCCGTTTTGCATTTCCTCGACGAAAACAAGAAAAGATGATAATTGACTCAATATTTTCAGGTTGTTTGATTTGTTTCCTTTTTTGAGCAAAAGTGGAAGAACAATGAATCATGGTTGGTTGCATAGCAAGAACGGTCACCTAAGAATCCTTTCTACCATTGGAATATTCACATCAATCGAGGTTGTCGAGGTGGAATAAGCGCAAACTCGTGACTCGGCATTAGTAGACGGGTTAAAACTCACTAAAAATGCACAACCCAGGGCGTCTAAAATTCCACGATTAAGATGAACACTTTATGAATAAAAAAAGTAGCAAAAAGGGACTATGCACATTCAACAAGTTTTCCAAAAAGGCAATTATTGAAACATTTTTCTAAATGCAACTATATGCCATGATGCAATCTAGCATATATACAACCTAAATGCACATGCTCTAACCGACTATATGACACATAAGCTAATGCTATCTCCTAACAGCACACAAGTGGCACACACGCCAATCAACAAAATTCACACCATCGTCATCAACACATCCCGTCCTCAAGTAAGAAGGAAAGGAGATAAGGGAGAAGAGAAATAGGAAAGATCTCACCAAAGCGTCTTCATTTTCCCTTTTTCGTGCCTCTTATGATGTGGGGCGCACCTATGGATGGAGATAAAAAGAAACACACGGCAATATATACAAAATAAACTATATACAAACTAATCTAAACATATATTTTTTTTTGGAAAATTTTCAAATTTTTCGATTTTTAGGCATTTTTCAACTTTTTTCAAAAATCAACGATATATACAAAAGAAATAAATCCTCCCCACACTTAAGTCTTACTCGTCCCCGAGTAAGTGACTCAAATATGAAAGGAGGGAAAAAAGAAAAGGAAAACAAAACAAATTTTTGGGTTTTTCAATTTTTTGGGAATTCCCTCCCCACACTTAGTATTTACATGGTGTGAGGGGTGAATTCAAAACAAATAACATGTTTTTGGGTTTTCTAAATATTTTGAAAAATAAAAACTTGTTTTTGGGGTTTTTGATTTTTGATGAATAATCACAATATGAACAATATATACAAGAGAGTAAAATTCCTAAAACTAAATGCAAAATGATATAATACAAGGTGCATGCTCTAAGTAAATGCAAGCTAAACTATATGCTAATCTAGAGTCTCGTCGTGGCGGTAAAATGCATAAATGCACGCCCCTCATGGGGGTACCAACCACGGGAAAGTCTAGTGTGCCATATCGGAGTCTTGTCGTGGCGGTAAAATGCACAAATGCACGCCCCTCATGGGGGTACCAACCACGGGAAAGTCTAAAAATGACACCAAACAAAATGCAACTACGCTATATGGATGCAAGGCTAACATGTGACGATATGTTACAAAATTAAATTCTAATGCAATCGTAAATGGATGCAACTAGATGGATAATTAAACTAAGATATAATACAAGTATCTAAATGCATGCAAAAATATAAACGTGATGAAGATTTGGATTAAAAGGGATCATACTCATGGGTTTCCGGCCTCAGGAGTATCCAGTGAAATCAGAGGATGTAGTATCAAATTGGCCATGACTGGCCTCTGCAAAAGACGCATCTACATCCATGGCTCCCGAACCAGAGCCGCCACCCTCTACAATCTCGAACCGGGGACCCATCCTGTCAAACCACTCGGCATTCTGAGCCGCAGTCTCTGGGTCCACCTCCTCCTCATCAACTACCGGCTGAGCAAAAACCGGCGCAGAAGAATAATAGTCATGGCTGAACGCTGAAATCCCCGAACACCCTAGAACCCTGGTCATACCCGCCCTCTGGCCACATGAAATAGGACGGATGTGGGCCAACTGGCTCCCTATACCCCTCCCTACACCAATTATCGTAAGAAGGGTATTGGCCAAGAGCCAAGTCATAATACATCCTATCCATCCTCTGCGACAAAAGAGCTCTATCCCGAGCTTCCTCCTCTCGCCACTTAGCTGCCGCCTCTCTTTCCCTAGCCGCTGCCTCTCTCTCCGTAGCTGCTGCCTCGGAGGCCAAATTCATATCGGCCATGAACTGGATCAAGGAAGGATCCAAAGGTGGGTAACTAGGAGTGGTGGAAGTGGATGTATCGGGTTGGGATGAATTAGGCCAAGGACGCCACTGCTGTTGATGATAGAAGGGGTTCATATAAGGCAAGGTGGTGGAAGTGGGGCCCTGCTGCTCTCTCCTATATGTAGTGACGGGGGCAGTGGGATCTCGCCTAAATGCGGTAACTGGAGCTAGTTGATCTTCCGGGGTTTCTTCAGGTGGTGGTGGAGGGTTCTCCTCCTCTAGGGGGAGAAGATAGTGCGCACTATCAGGAACCACTTTCATTGCCGCACTATTCGGGAGGGGAATAGAATTGACCCCTCGAATCCTCCAATACGTCTTCCCGTCCTCAACTCTCTAACTACCCACTCAAGCTTCTTTGAAATGCAATCCTCCGTCAACAAGGAGCATCTCCCTAAACACCTCAAATTACGCTCATCTAGAGCATCTCTACAAAGGACATGGGCAATCTTGGTAACAATCCCCCCTAAATGGATACCGGTCGGGCTAAATGGGTCATTGGAGATTTTCTGAAAGTGGATAGCGACATGGTGACCAATGTTGACTCCAAACTTATTTGGCTTTTGGAACAAATAAGCCGCCAAAATCGAGAGCTCATCGGCCCTAAAGTTGTGACACTCCTCTCTTCCAAACAACGTCCAACCCATAAACCGATGCCAAAACCTAATAGGGACATTGTGGCAAGCATTTGCCGGCCTCTTAGTTCCCTTCGCAAATTCCATTCCCGAGATAGCAGTCCAAACATCATTCACATTAAAGTTTTCGGGGACTTTGTATGACTTATGAAATTTGACCCCTAAAACCTTACAAAATTTCTCGAGGGAAAGGTTAAATGCAGTATTAAGAAGGCGAAAAGAAACAATTTTGACCATGCCCGTATTCCTATCCTTCTCATGACTAAAGGAACTTAAAAACTCCCAAGTAAGACGGGGGTAAGTACGGAAGTGCTGACCGTAGAGTTCCCCCATCCCCAAACCTTTGAAAAGCTCAAGAGTGACCGTATCAAGGCCGAGGTTTCGCATAGTATTCCGGCAAATAAAACGGGAGTGGGGGAGGTTTCTGCGTTTTAAACATTGAAATTTACCTCTCGCAATTTCGCTTACGAAGACGATATCGGGAAAATCGTCATCCGGACCCATACCTGCCGTAACTTGCTGAAGTCTAGCTTCCAACTCCGCCTCAAGCTGAGCCCTTGTTCTTTTCCTTGGTGGTTGTTGAGCCATGGAGTTTTTTCGTTATAGTCAATTGAAAGTGGAAAAAATTAGGGAAAAATTGGGGTTTTTGAGTTTTGGGATGAATTTGGGTGATGTAGTGGGTTAATTGATGGTTTGAATGTGGAATGGTTGAGTTTTGTTGTTATTTTTGTGAGTTTTTGTGAGTTTTTGTGGTGTTTATTGTGGAGATTTGAAGGAAGAAGGAGAAAGAAAGGAAGAAGAATGAAGAAGAATGAGAAAATGAAGGCTCACGAGTTGATTTTTAGCCTCGGGTGAGGTCTGGGCCGGTCCAGGCACCGGCTGCCGGTCGACCGGCCTGGATTTCAAGGCAAAATTTCTGATTTTTTGGTTTTTTTTGTTTTTTTCGTGTTCAGGTATGCCAGGCCGGTCGGCACCCCTGCTGCCGGTCGACCGGCCTGGAACTCAGCTCAAAAAAATCAATCTTTCAAAATTTCATTCATATGGTGCTTTGGGCCGGTGTCAGACCGGCCGCCGGTCCACCGGCGTAGAATACAAGCCAAAAATTTGCAAAATCTCAACTTCAATGATAATGTGGTCCAGGCCGGTCGGCACACCGGCCGCCGGTCCGCCGGCCTGGACTACCTGCACTTCAAACTTCCATTTTTCAAACTCGCCTTCTGGAGTGGTCCAGGCCGGTCGGCACACCGGCCGCCGGTCCACCGGCCTGGATCACTTCTCCTAAATTCCCTTCTCCTTCAAATTCACAACAAATTCCCAAAGAAACCCAAGTCACCAACAACCTCGACCCAACCAACACATTCCCAATGATACGGTTTCAAACCAAACCCGACTACAAGTGTTTCAAGCCGACCTAAAAATTCCTCCTAAAGACGAAATACCCGAGTACACAAAACCAAATCTTCACAACTACTCCTAATATGCATGCTATATACAAAAAATTGGTGGTTGTTGAGGGACTCCACCAAACCTATCAATTCACAAGAGATTACAAACAAGACTCCTCCTCGGGAAGTGGATCCCCAAGGAAGAGTACTTCCACCGTTCCTTTTTCATCTCCATCGAAATATCTTTTCACTCGATGCCCATTGACCTTGAAATTACCACCTTCTTCGCTCCAAAGTTCAAAAGCTCCATGTGGTGAAATGTCGATAACTTTGAAAGGACCCGACCATCTCGAGCGTAGCTTTCCCGGAAACAACTTGACCCGAGAATTATAGAGTAAGACTTGGTCACCCACTTTTACTTCTTTATCAACCAATTTGGCATCATGCCATTTCTTTGTTTGCTCCTTGTAGATCTTTGAGCTCTCGTAGGCATCAAGTCTTAGCTCTTCAAGTTCATTCATTTGGAGAAAACGTAGCTCTCCGGCCATATCAATGTCAAAGTTCATTTCTTTTAAGGCCCACCATGCCTTGTGCTCCAACTCGATTGGCAAGTGACAAGCTTTGCCATAGACAAGCTTGTAGGGAGTTGTGCCGAGGGGAGTTTTGAAGGCGGTGCGAAGGGCCCAAAGAACATCCGGAAGCTTTTGAGACCAATCCTTTCTACCTTTGCTAGTGGTCTTCTCCAAGATGGCTTTTATTTGACGGTTTGAGACCTCTACTTGCCCACTAGTTTGAGGGTGATAGGCAAGAGCGGTCTTATGCGTGACACCATGTTAAGAGAGCAAGATCTTGAAAGTGCTCTTCCTAAAGTGCGAACCTCCGTCACTAATCACCACCCTTGGGGTCCCAAATCTTGGAAAGATGGTGTTTTTGAAGAGCTTGATAACAACTTTAGCATCATTTGTTGGGGTGGCAACGACTTCAATCCACTTGGACACATAGTCCACCGCTACCAAAATGTACTCATTCCCACAAGAGTTGGAGAATGGTCCCATGAAATCAACTCCCCAACAATCGAAAAGCTCAATCTCAAGAATGTTTTGAAGGGGCATCTCATTTCTTTGACTTATATTCCCCGTTCTTTGGCACCGATCACAAGATTTGACAAAGTAGTGGATATCCTTGAACATAGATGGCCAAAAGAAACCACCTTGTAACACCTTTGCAATGGTGCGAGATGTACCAAGGTGGCCCCCATAGGCCGAGTTGTGAATTCTATCGACTATCTCCATACCTTCTTCTCTAGGAACACATCTTCGAAACATGCCATCACCACACTTGCGAAAAAGATGTGGGTCATTCCAAAAATAGCGTTTTGAGTCATGCTTCAACTTTCTTCTAGCTCTAGCATCCAACTCCTCCGGAATAAACCCGCTCACAATCAAATTTGCCAAGTCCGCAAACCATGGTGATTTACCACCTATCATCATCAAACTATCTTCTCTCAACCACTCATTGATCGGGCCACTCTCATCCTTCAACCCATGATCTTCGGTAGTCAATCTAGATAGGTGGTCGGCAACAACATTCTCCGACCCCGCCTTGTCTTTAATTTCCAAGTCAAACTCTTGAAGTAAAAGAACCCACCTCAAGAGCCTTGGCTTTGCATCCTTTTTCACTACAATTGCCTCAAAGCGGAGTGATCCGAGTATACCACAACCTTAGCACCAACAAAGTATTGCCGGAACTTTTCCACGGCATGAACAATGGCTAGCATTTCCTTTTCCGTCGTAGAGTAGTTGACTTGGGCTTGATCAAGAGTTTTGCTTGTGTAGTAGATTACATGGTGCCTCTTGTCCACAACTTGGCCAAGCACCGCCCCGACCGCATAATCGGAGGCGTCGCACATAACTTCGAAGGGAAGGCTCCAATCCGGTGAGCGGATTATGGGAGCCGTCACAAGAGCCTCCTTTAACCTACAAAAAGCACTCAAGCAAAATTCATCAAATACAAATGGTGTGTCTTTGAGAAGAAGAGAAGTTAAAGGCTTGGCAATTTTAGAAAAATCTTTGATGAAACGTCGGTAAAAGCCCGCATGGCCTAGAAAGCTTCTCACTCCCTTCACATTTGTAGGGGGTGACAAGTTTTCTATTACCGAAACCTTAGCCATATCAACTTCTATGCCTCTCTTAGACACGATGTGGCCAAGCACAACCCCCTCCTCCACCATAAAGTGGCATTTCTCCCAATTGAGGACGAGGTTGTGCTCCTCACATCTTTGCAAAACATGAGACAAATTCATTAGCCCAAGATCAAATGAGTCTCCATGGACACTAAAGTCGTCCATGAAGACCTCCATACTCTTCTCAAGAAAATCGGCAAAAATAGCCGTCATACACCTTTGGAAAGTCCCCGGAGCATTACAAAGCCCAAAGGGCATCCTCTTATAAGCATAAACTCCTATGGGACAAGTGAATGTGGTTTTCTCTTGGTCTTCCGGGTGTATGGGGATTTGGAAAAACCCGGAATAACCATCTAGAAATGAATAGTAAGAATGCCCCGCCAACCTTTCAAGCATTTGGTCAATAAAGGGGATGGGGTAGTGGTCTTTGAGGGTGGCGGCATTTAATTTGCGATAGTCAATGCACATCCGCCACCCGGTCACGGGTCTAGAAGCTAAGAGAGTCCCATCCTCTTGTTCCACCATAGTTACCCCTCCTTTCTTGGGCACTACATGGACGGGACTCACCCAAGAGCTATCGGTTATTTGGTAAATTATTCCGACCTCTAGCAACTTCATCACCTCATTTTTCACCACTTTCGCCATCTTAGGGTTCAACCTACGTAGCCCATTTACCTTAGGTTTGCTACCCTCCTCCAAGACAATCCTATGCATGCAAAGATTAGGACTTAAACCCTTGATATCATCAATGCTATATCCAAGTGAGCCCCTATGAGTTTTCAAGATTTTCAAAAGTTCAAGTTCTTGGCCTTCACTCAAATTAGCATTAATGATAACGGGATAAGTCTCTCCCTCACCTAAAAAAGAGTACTTAAGTGAGGGAGGTAAGGGCTTTAGTTGTACCTTTGGAGGGAGAAGGCCCTCCACCTTCTTCAAGAGTTCATCATCTACCTCATGGTCATCTCCCATCTCCTCATCATGGAGTGCCACTTGTAGAGCTTCTTCTTCACACTTCTCCTCTTCATGCACCTTCTCAACCACTTCTTCAATGACTTTACCGAGCAAGCTTTGTGAAACATTGGTCCCTTCACTAGATGAGGAAGATTAAATTCAAGGGTTTCGTTTCCCACCCTAAAGGTTAGCCGCCCGTCCCTCACATCAATGAGGACTCCTCCGGTAGCCAAAAAGGGCCTACCGAGGATGATGGGAGTGTGGCTATCCTCCGGGATATCTAGGACAACGAAATCCGTGGGGATCAAAAATTTGCCAACTTTAACGGGTACGTCCTCAAGCACACCCAAAGGTTGCTTAACGGACCTATCCGCTAGTTGTAGAGTCATAGAAGTGTGGGTTAAACTTTCAAGTCCAATTCTTTTAGCAATAGTTAAGGGAATGACACTTACACTTGCACCATTGTCACATAATGCCCTTGAAATCATGACTCCCCCCACAACACAAGGGATAGAGAAACTTCCGGGGTCCCCAAGCTTTTTTGGCATTTTGAAAGAGTTAGGATTAATGAGGAGAGCACTACACTCCGCCTCCATAATCATAACATCTTGGGTACCCAAAGTTCTCTTATGAGTCAAGATGTCTTTTAGAAATTTTGAGTAAGTGGGCATGTTCAATATAACATCGGTGAAAGGTAAGGTCACTTCAAGTCCCTCAAGCATTTTTCTAAATTGGGTGAACTTGAAGTTTTCCTTAGTTTTCAAAGCTCTAGAGGGGTAGGGAATATCGGAAACAACAAGTGGAGAACTAAAAGATACCTTTGGAATGAGAGTTTTCTTGGTTACCTTAGCTCTTGCTATTGGTTGTACCTCTACTCCGTCATCATTGACACCCTTGTTCATCTCTTCTTCATAAGGCATAATCTCGATATACCCATCTTCTCCCTCTTTGGGTTGATCATCTTCACCCTTGCCATCATCTTTTAACTCCAAGGTAGGAGTCAAAATGGGCTCTTCAAATTCTTCTCCTTCCTCAACATGCTCATCATTTGGAATCTCATCATTCATCATATCCATGTAGGGGTTATCAAGCACTAGTCCACTTCTTAAAGTCACCGCACATGCATGGTGGCTTGATGAAGCATCCTTGGAGCTTTTCCCTTGAGCAAGTAGACCTCTCGGAGGCCTTTGAGGATTGTTCAAAGCTTGAGAAGCTAACCTAGCTTCTAATTCTCTCACCTCCTTTTTGTGAGCATTAGTGACATTTTGCAAAGGCAAGTTGTTTTGGATTTCCATGTTTTTGACTAGTTGCAAAACTTCACTTATTGAAGGATCATTCTCTTGGTGGGGTTGGTTTGTTAAGGGAAGGGCAAATGCATAGTCATTTCGACTACTTGAACCTTGGTTGTTGCTTCTTTGGTTGTTAAAGTTTCCTTGTTGATTGTTATTGAAATTTCCTTGTTGCCCCCTTGAACCTTGATTGTTGAAATTTGACCCTTGGTTGTTGTTGAAATTTGACCCTTGGCCTTGGAAAGATTGATCGGGAACCCCTTGACTTGCTTGATTGTTTTGATTGCCTTGGTAAAAATTACCTTGGCCTTGATTGTTGAAGTTTTGGTTCCCTTGATTTTGATTCCAATTTCCTTGACCTTGATTCCAATTACCTTGGTTTTGGAAGTTACCTTGGTTATTGTAACCTTGATCATTGAATTGTTGATTTTGGAATTGGTTTGATCCTTGACCTTGTTGAGAGTTGTTGAATTGATTATTGTAATTTCCTCTTGAAAATTGACCTCCTCCTCTAGGTTGAGAAAAACCCGGAGGGTTGGAAGGTTGAGTTTGTGTGTGTTGAGGGTTTAACACATTTTGGCTTTTGTAACTCATGTTTGGGTGGAATTTTGAATTTGGATGATAGAAATTGGAATTTGGGTTGTAAGCTCCTTAACTTTGGAATTGAGGCCTTGAGGGCCATGGGTTGTTGTTGACTCCTTGAAATGCATTCACATGTTGGTAGTCATTTCCCCCTTCATTGTTATAAGAAATATTATTCCCACAAACTTCAAAGGTGTGTCCATACCCATTGCAAATTTCACAAGTAGGGGTTTGATAAGCTTCCACCATAGGAGGTGCATAAGACCCACTAGCTTCATTCACATGATGACCTTGACTTTGATTTTGAGCCTTTTGAAGCTCGGCAAAACCCTTTGTAAAAGTTTGTGTGAGCAAATCAATCTTGGCATTGGTATCCGCATTTGAAAAGTTCTCACTTCGGTACTTAGAACTCCTCCTCAAGCTATTTCCTCTAGAACTAGTACCATAGCTAGATTCCGATTCAACCATCTTTTTAATCAATGCCGCCCCTTGTTGGTCATTCAAATGATCAAAACTCCCCCCGCGGAAGCATTCACCATAGCCTTAGTTTGAGGGAGAAGAGTTTGATAGAATGTTTGAGTGACATACCAATCCGCAATTCCATGATGAGGGCAACGGGCAAGTAGATCAATGAATCGATCCCATGCCTCTCCCAAGGATTCTCCATCCTCTTGTTGAAAGGTTGTTATCTCATTTCTTAGCATTGCCGTTTTGGAGACGGGGTAGTACTTACTTAGAAACTCCTTAGCCAAGTCATCCCAAGTAGTGAAAGTGTTTGGAGGATGGTTATTCAACCACCTCTCCGCCCGGTCTTTAAGAGAGAATGGGAACAACATTAGACAAAGAGTTTCCTCGGGTACACCATTCCTCTTCATGATTCCTACCCTACTTTTGAATTTTCTCAAGTGGGCATGAGCATCCTCATCGGGGAGGCCTCCAAAGCTATCCCGCTCAATAGAACTCATTTGAGCCGGGTGAATCTCAAAATTATTAGGGGCCAAGACACCGAAATTGATTGGAGATTGGGTATCATCGTGGTTGGGACGGTTACGATCACGTAGAGTCGTCATTTGTGGTTGATTTTGTTGTTGAGGTATTGTAGGTGGTGAATTTGGTGGTGTATTTTGTTGTGTATTGTAGAAGGGGTTTTCAAATATGGGTTCAATGGTGTTGTTTTGTGGGAATCGATTGTTGGAGTGGATGTAGAAGCAATTGAAGTATTGGCTTGTTGATGGCTAACTCTTCTTGAATTCCTAACCCGAGCAAGTGTATTGGCACGGAGAGTCCTAAACAACCTTTCGGGTTCCGGATGGCTCAAGAACAACCCTTCACCCCTAGGCATGCACTCAAAGCAACTCAAAAACAAGTTAGACTCCTAGTGTGTTTTTGGGCACACTAGGGAAAGACAATAATGCAAGGCACTCTACAAATAATCTAACAACTAAAAACCAACAAAAACAACAAGTAACTTGGCTAAATCTAAGACACAAAACAAACTACGAGTTTCCTTACGCCATCCCCGGCAACGGCGCCATTTGATGATGGTTTCGTCGTCAAAACAAACATCAAAAATAACCCAAAATAAGTAGTATAAAGGGGTCGAATCCACGAGGATGGAGGGGGTCAACTACTAGTTCGATCGCGTCCTATTCTAGCCTAATAAATGTTGGATTGGAAAGTTAACTAAAGACTAGGAAAA
This sequence comes from Heliosperma pusillum, assembly GCA_022085475.1. Classification (NCBI taxonomy): domain Eukaryota; kingdom Viridiplantae; phylum Streptophyta; class Magnoliopsida; order Caryophyllales; family Caryophyllaceae; genus Heliosperma; species Heliosperma pusillum. Next base: position 86,227 of record JAIUZE010045508.1, on the reverse strand, counting down.
ACAAGTAATCGCTAAGTAATAAAGATGAAAACAATTAAGGGAAATACTAAGGTGAAGGGTTCACCTTAGGGGGATTAATGGGCTAGTCGGGTAATTAGCAAGTGGGTAACAAATTCGAGTAAAATCAATTGCTAATGTCTCAACAATCGATAATCATCAACAAAGCCATCGCATTTGTCTCAAATCACCCATATAAACACTAGTCTAATCATTTCTACCACCGTCGCTTAAGAAATAATCAAACCATGCTTGATAAAATGGGCAACTTTCGTTCACACATTTCATCGAACACTTTGTGTGCATATGAGTAATACCCAAATAATTTACCACAAATCTACTAATTACCCAACTAATTACCCCACATGATCCTCCCTTAGGCTCCCCTTAAACCCTAGAAGGGAATCTACTCACACATGGTAAGGGAAATCAAACACATAGAGGCAAGGAGTAGTGAAATAAACATAATGTTATGAGATTAACAATTAAAACAATCAAATGATAAACAATAAACTAGAAATGGAAATAAATTGCATAAACAACAAAAAGATGAGAAATTTAATACCAACAAGCTTGTATTAGTGAAGAGGGAGAATGTCTTCAACCCAAAATCCTCAATACAAACCCAAAACTATGCTAATTTCACTAGGAAAGAGTAGATCTACCAACTTGAAATGAGAAATTAAGCTTAATTAGGGAAAGATTAGGAGAGTAATTAGTACTTAATAGAGGTTACAAATATCTAGGGTTTTGTGCTAAGAGGAATGTAAAAGCTGCTTACAAAATAATAGGGGGAGGGTATATATAGGTATCTCGAAATTAAGGAAGAAATTAGAAGAGAAGGCGGATTTTGCGATGTTGCGTTCCTGGCCGGTCGACCGGCCGCCGGCCCTCTGACCGGCCTGGGGCACATCAGTGTCTTCAATGTTCACGTCTTCAAAATTTTCAAAATCCTTCTAAGTATGGAGAATGGGGGTCCTGGCCGGTCGATCAGCCGCCGGTCCCCCACCGGCCTGGAGCACCATTTCAGTCTTATGGCATTCTGTTGTATGTGCAGGCCGGGTAGTTGACCGGCCGCCGGTCGACCGGCCGGCGCTACCTGGGCCTTTTCTTCCTTTTCTCTTCTTCTTTCATTTGTGGAGTAATGGTCTGGGCCGGTGGGCCGGCCGTCGGTCAGTAGGCCGGCCTGCACCACCTGGGGGCTCATTTCTTCACTTCTTCATCCCATCTTCGAATCCCGACTCATGCAAGACCTTATTGCTCCGATTTCTTCATTTCCGCCTTAATTCCTACAAATTAAGACCGACATTCATAGTACGGGAAATCGGGGAGCAAAATGCAATTAAGGGCACGCAAATCCGTGTAAACGGACCAAAATGCGGACGAAAATGAGGGAAAAATGTGACTAAATAAATGCTTATCAGTCGTATGCCCACTAACACATGCAATTAAGCAGTAGGATACATCCCCGTTCCGACATTCCAGCCTTACGAACGTGGAGGTAGCCAAGGGAATGAGAGTACAAAGCACATAACAAAATAGTGCTCAAACCGTAACATTTGTAAAAACCGACTCAAAGTGAGACATACCAAAAACCGTCACAAAACATGTGATACAATCGAATGAAATATCATATATTCAAAACATTAATATTATAAGTCACTACGTAAAATTATAGAAAAAACGAATCATGCGAACTATTATAAATTACGAGTTTAGAAAGTATAAGGAAATATACTCAGCCGTGTTGCCGGCCGGTCAGAGGACCGGCGGTTGGTCACCCGGCTTGCGCCTCATGCATCATACAAAAACTCATCAAAAAATGCAGCGTGTTCCAGGCCGGTTAGAGGGCCGGCGGCCGGGCACCCGGCCGGGAGCACCACTACACACAAAAAGCAAAGTTTCCTACTGATGTGTTCCCAGCCGGTGGGCAGACCGGCGGCCGGTCACCCGGCAGGGAGCACCAGTTCACCCGAGAGCCTTAAATGCACATTCAATCATTTTCAATTCTCATAATCTACTTCCATTAACTATCAACAATCAATAATCATCATCAACAATCATCAACTAACAACAATCATTATCAATAACACAATTCCTAAGCTTTCTAATCGTATTCTAAATACGAATTCTAACATAGAATCATGTAAAACACGTAAATGATATCGAGTAACCCTTCACCGTTACCTTTATGCGTCTTCACTCCGCGTCAAGGTCCTCTTCGATTAAGAAATAGTCTTTGTCGGGATCTTGAAGGTCACCACCTACAAATAGTTAATAAAAGATGAATTTACTTCACCTTGAGAAAGACAGAAAGTTTGAAAAGCGAGAAAGACGGTAATTTTATTACCAATACGGATAGAGGGAGGTAAGAGGGGAAGAATAAGACGAACTTACGTGAATTTGAGCGAGGAACGAAAGAGTTATGTCGATTATAAGACGGATAAAAAATGGAGGTTAAGCTTTTGGTTGATTTCTTAGTGATGAAGTAAGAGTTGAGTTGTGTGAGAATGAATTAGGTTAAGGGGGAGTATGAGGTGAGTAAGTGGAAAAGTCAAGAAAAGTCAAAGACGACTTAAGACGGAATTTACTTGAAATCTCGCGTAAAAACCAAATACGAACTCGGAAATTCTAAATTCGACTCGGGAAATTAAATTCTAAATTAAAGCTAAATTTCGCTGAAAAGTATCCGTAAAATATTTTCACTATTAAAAATAGGGTACATTTGCGGGTGTTACACCACCGGGTCCTCTTTGGGATATTCTTCTTGAAGATATTTCCGGTAGTTGCGCTCCCTCGTTTAGTTCCTTATCTTCGGGTTTCCCCTATTGGGTAATAAAAACATTGTTGATATCATTTAGACGTTCACTTGCCCTTTTTATATTTGTGGTAAAGGTAAATAATGTAAAAAAATTGACAAGATAAGGAAATATTTCTCATCATTAAATTGTTTGCCTACTAGAGTGGTTCGCATAATTATAAGTTTTTTTGTTCCCTGAACTTGTTATAGACCTATAAAATGGGTCATAAAATTAGGATACAGGTTTAGGTTATAGGATCAAGTGAAAGATGGGTTGGGTAAACCGATCCGAAGTATTTTTTTGATGCCTTTTTCCGACACCATTTTTAAAATCCGAAAAATAGAATATTTTCTTATGAATCGAATAATATTTAGTAGTGATATATAATCACATTAATTATTGCTAGCTTATATTGAAAGAAACTATGCATAATTTAATTTTCATGCCAATCATGTTAGTGATTTAGTGTATAAATATTGTTAATAATATATTATGTGAAGTTTCACTAAAATAGTTAGTAACACAAGATCATTATTTTTCTTTTTATATGTCTTATATTCATATTTACAAGGCCATAAACTTATGTTTGACTTAATGGAATGGGTAGGGTTCCAAGTTTCCAACCCTAAATTAATTGGTGAATTTGGAATGGGTTAAGGTCGTCCGAGACACAGAACCAGATCTACGGGTTTTGACCTTGGGCGAAAAACGGCGCATTAAAGATGCGTTTATTGGCCGAGTAAAGTTTTAAAAGTTTAAACAATAAACGTGATCCTTTCGTGCGGTAATAATAGAAGGAAACTGAACAACGATTTTGAAAATTTTACAAGGATTGCCTCATTAGCTTTTATCAAACATCCTAGCCCGCTTATCTAGTAGATAAAATCTCACATTGACGCGCTAAGTGTTTGGTCTAAGCCGATATTTGAGCACCGTTAATTTGCAATTAGTCGGTCTACTAAAAGAATTTAATGTGAATCACCATTTCTTGAGATGAAAATAACTCATCGAACATTACTCTTTTCAATAGCTAAAATATATGAGTAAATACTATAGAACGTATGTATAATCATATACAGAGTAATAAAAAATTTCGTGAGATGGAGAAATTATGTGTGGAGTACTTGAAGAGTTGAAGAACTAGCTTAAGAAAATGAACAAAGATATGTCTGAATTCACACATTCAAGTTACAAATTGTTCATCATGTATTATTCCTTTCAATCGAGAGTAAACATCTCGTATCTCAAATATGTAGAAAAAATAATGGATAATCTGGTGTGGATAAGAGATATACATATAGAATAATATTTTACAATTTTCCAAGTATAGAATCTAAAATAGGGCACAGAGATTCAAATAACAAGCTATATGATCTTTCAGTGGGATGTATTGAATCCCAAAATATGTACTTAGAACGATCATTACACATATCTATCATGGAATTGCACATGAATGAAACTTCTAGTAAGCCAGTCCCACAACATCCATTGTCTACCTTATCAAAACCTGCATGAGAATGAGGATGCACATCATTAAGATAGTTTTACCATTTTTATTACATGAATTGTGACATCTTTGTAACAAGGGTGATGATTGAGAGCTTTGTGATTTTGAGTTTAGAGTTTTTTTTTTGCGTTTATTAGGGTGCCCATCGTCGACAACAGTATAATTAATTCCCTCGTCGCGGGTGCTCTCACGAAAAGATAATCGGTTGGGCAATGTTTCATTCACATGGACAAGAATTAAACCCCTTTATCTTATAATTAAGGGAGGAGGTGAACAAATCACCACACCAAACCTAGCTATTTTGTGAACTTTCTTCCTTATTTTCACCCTCTTCCATTTTGAAAGGTTAAAACAATAATTAAAACAATAAACACGGTAACAATTACTATCATTTGAAGTCGATCAACCTAGTTCCCCCTAACCTACCTTAATGTTATCGACACAATTTATTACGAAAAATAGTTCATTCTACATATAATTTACTTATGTCAAACTCTTTTTTTCATACTTAAATTCAGCTCATTTCAATTCATGTCAACTCAATTCCGTTTTGTTCAGTTTAACTCAATTCAGCTATTCTTTTCATAAATTAACTATTATTTTAACTCCATTTAGTACAGATCAACTCTACTCAGTTCATTAGTTTAGCTCAACTCCATTCAGATTAGGTTAGTTAGTTCAACTCTTATCAACCGAAAACAACACGGCCCTAGTCCGACCCATCCACCCATTAATTAGTAGTTGATATTACATTTAACCAAATAAACCTATCTACCCAACAATTTTAACGTTCCACAATTTCATATGAGACTAACTCGTAAAAAAAAACAACTATTATTTCACATTAATAAACAAAAAGTTTTTCTAAAATGTGCCCTAAATAAGAGCACATGTTAATAATACTTAAATGGAAAGTTTTATGTTAAATATCATGGAAATTCTAAACGATTAAGCAGTTTTTCAATTTCAAATGTCATATTTATCGTCAGACTTTCCATTTAAGTATTATTAACACGTGTCCTTAAGGCACATTTTAGAAAAATCGATGAACAAATAATACTATACTAAGTATGAGCTATAAGTCCACTAACCATATTTGATAGGATGATTGATTTGGTCAAGAAGAGGTGCATAAATGTCGGCATAAGCAAGCATAGAAATAGGTTGGGAAGCTTGCATAGTATTCAATTCATTAACCAACAAATGGTTGTATTCAATAGCTAATGATGAAAGAGAATCAACACATCCACGTTGTTCATAAGGACTTGTATGGATTGTCTTCACTGCCGGTAAACATCCAATTGGTGGTAGTCCCACTATTACTATCGTTTCTGCTCCTCGATCTTTTAGTCCCTACCAATTGTTAAATTATTTCCAAATCATGCAACTACTAAGAATAATGACTTGATTCAAGTGAATAATTCGGAATTTAATTAATGAGATTTGTGAAACAGTTTTTCTCTGAATACGGGCACTATCCGTCTTACTATCTGTCAAAAGTTGAAAATAGATAGTGCCCCACTCACAATATACAAGTGGAAGGACAAGTGTGAGATCCATTTGCCGCCATCCACTTGCCTTCCCACTTGCATATTGTGAGAGGGGCACTATCCGTTTTCAGCTTGTGACGGATAATGCCATCTTCAATGAGAATTTGTGCTTGTGAAAAGTGTAGTTTTGTTGATTAAACACTGATCATTTAATTGTTTTTTATTTTAGCTTTTCGGCGTTGATACAAGTTAGCTAGCTACTTAATTTTCCATCCCTAGCTCAAATTAACCAATGCATCATCCCAATCCTTCAAATTAAAAGCTAAGTTTTTATCGAGTTTTTCTAACATCTAAGGGCGCATGTAGGTTAATAATCTAATTATAAAAAACTGTTGAGAATACTTCAAAATTATGGTAAATATGAGTTTGTAAATCACTTTTTCATGATATATTCTCAACATTTTTTCTCCAATTAGCTTATTAACATGTACTTATCTTATGTTTAGTTTATGAGTAGATCTTGAGTAAGATATCTTTAAGTTAAAGACGCCTCACAATCCTCTTTTCATTTTAGCATTATATACTTAAATCGGCTGTGAGTATGTCTTTAACTTAAGACTGTCTGAAACAAGACTCTGTGTTAATTCATATAGACGGACTTGATTGTATGTGTTTATACTTGATAGAGATATCATAGCTCCTAATAATGAATATTCCATTCACATATTGTGGATATATAGCATTTTTTGTAAACTTTATCTTCTACATTATTTTTTGTTTTGTTCTCTAACTGCAGGAAATATTTCATGGTTGATTAGTTGTTTGTAAACCAATATTAGCTAGAGTTTGCGTAATTGAATTTATTTGAAGTATTTTAATTGTATTTGTTTTTAAGAAGTGACAATTACCTGGATGAATGATTTGGTCTTCTCTACCATAAAACGTAGGTAAGTTGGTGAAGTATACGGTTGTAGAGGAGATTCCATGATTCCATAGGTAAATATTATGTCATTTGTACCACAACTTACGATAAATAATGACCGTTTTATCAACTCTTCCATTCTCGTCTTTCCTATCATACTCTTTATTCTGATCTTGTACTCATCCAAGTATTGCAATTGCTTCGACATGTCGATTACACCCTGCACTCCACAATTTAAGTATGTTAATAATTTAACCAGAAAGCCTTGCTTGTAACATCTCATAACCTAAGTTTTCTTTTTAACATTGTTTAAATAAGCTGTGAGTCGTCATAAGCTAGTCTTACTTTTAATTAACTCGTCTTTTTAACATTGTTTAAATAAGCTGTGAGTCGTCATAAGCTAGTCTTACTTTTAATTAACTCGAAAAGTAGTGAATAATGCATACGTTAGTTCATTCATAATACCACCTGATATAAATCATCCCAATCAAAACTTCAAATTGATGTCTATGCTTTAATCAAAGGTTTAACATCATAATACCTTGATGTTTTATTAGGATGACCTAGACCTCATCATCAAGGCAAGTTAACATTGTGTCACGTTGCAGATGTCTACTAACTTAGTTGGTAAAATTAAAAAGTGTGGTACTCATGATCTGGTTTCGAACCCTATTAGCACCAAAATTGCCCTTATGACTCCATTTACATAAAAAAATTTTAGTATCTCGATATTTTTTAAAAGATTTAGATTTCATTATTATTTGCTAATGCCTAATGGTAAATTTTTCGATCATGTTTAGGTACCCATTAACTGCAAACCTTGGTTAAGCGAATGTATATGAACATTTGAAAATTAAGAAAGAAAAATGGAAGGAAATAGAGAAAAAAATATATATACACTCCTTGCAGCTGTAGCCGGATCAAAGCCAGTCCCGGCTGAGGCGAAACTAACACCGGTTTTAAGATCGTCCAAACTTAGACTTGGATCTAAGTATGCTGGGATTAACTGTTTGATGCCCGCATATGATGCTGCCATTAAAACACGAATATTATTGAATAAAATAAAAGTATTATTAATAGATATCCCTGTGATGAGGGAGTAGTTCCTCTTTATGACAATTTATTATACTCAAACTTATTGTACAAAATTGTCTTATCCAAACTTATTGTAAAATTATGTACTTTTTTTTTTTTTTTCTTTTTTGGTACAAATAAAATTGTGTACTTATAAAGGGAGTGTTTGGTAACTCATATGTTGGATAGGATTTTAGCATGTACAAGATTTTTGGCATGTTATGCTAATTTTAGTGTTTGGTCGATAAACAACATATCGAAACAATATTAGGGGTCGTCAATATGTTATTCTACAACATACTGCTTATCCCGACATATTAGTTGACATATTTTAAAATGAATAAATTTCTTCCTTTTACAAGGAAAGTATGAATATATATAATCTTAACATGCTAATTACTGAACACTTTACTCATTTTTTGCCAATTACAATATGTCGGTTAAACTTTATGAAAAAATTCGTCGTGTATAATTTGCTTTTGTAATATGCTTATGCTAAAAGTAAATTGCTGATAATCAAATAGATTTAAAATACAATATCTAAATAGGGTAGCTCCTATATTGTTTAGTTTCTTATTTGAATATCTAATATTATTATAGTTGGTGCCAACTTAGTTAATACAGAGTAATTATTTAAGTTGTTGTGTATTTGTGAACATTTTACGATCAAATGTGATCATTTTAGTTTGTAACATATTTCATTTTTTTGTACACTTTTAATGGTATAGTGTTTTCAATAACTTGGCGTAAGAAACTGTTTTGCATGGAGTTACTCAAGTCCATAAACTAAATCGCCAATTACAGTATATTTTCGAGTTTTGTTTCAAAGATTATAAGCTTTACTATATAGTTTATGAGTTCATCCATTTAACATTAAAACCTAAACTAAATTTTGAAAAAACTCAGAAGTCAGGAAAAGTACACAAAAACTCGGTTAGATATAGTTTTACAATAAATTATACAACTCGAGGTATAATCTTATTCGTAGAGCATACCTATAAGGTCAGTGGCAAGCTTTCCATTAGTAAATCTTCCTGTGGGAATATGATTTGGATAATCAACACCATAAGGTGGAAAATCACCTCTAAACATGGTATTTATAAAATTATTATTTCCTGGATCAACTGTTGAATCCCCAAACACTAAAACTGCTTGAATATTGGAAATGTTATTTGAATTTTTTAGTGTTTGTTTAGTAAGATTATGGGCATTACTCGTGTACGTAGTTGATAAAACTAGGAAGGGTAGTAGTAGAAATATAGAAGTCCAATATTTATAGAATTTATAGAATAATAATAAGAAAGTCATGATAATGTTGTTTATTTGTAAATTTTATAAAGTGAATGCAGCACCAATCTCAATTATATATAGACATATAGAAGTAGTATATATATATATATATATATATATATATATATATATATATATATATATATATATATATATATATATATAGACTATAGTATTAAAGTTGGTAGATGATTGAAAAGGTTTTGATACCTTAGGAATGAGAAAGAGGTCATAATCAATAGGGAGTATTTAATTTAGGGAGTATATATTGTTTTGTGTCTAATCAAATTGATTTGAGTAATTCATGGGTTGGTTTGTTTCAATGTTGCATTTAGTTGAGACAAGGTTAGTATCATTATAGGTAGGGACGTAGGGTTATCATGTTATCGTAAGTTTTTTTTGACACATCTACAAGACTACAACTCATGTAATTAACACGCTAACACCTCGGCCTAAATCTTTGATTAGAAGTGGTTACTTACGGTAACTTGTTAGACTTTGTACATCGCTCACAAATTAACACAGATCCCTTTTAATGGATTTTTAATTTGTCCTCAATCATGTGCATCCCGGGAACTTTCCTAAAGGGTCACCCATCCTTAGATTACTCTAAGTCAAACACGCTTAACTGTGGAGTTCATATACATGGGTACCCAGAAAAGAAACTATATATTAGTACTTTTAATCCCTTTAAGCACTAGTTATTTTAGCCTACTAATAGATCTCTCAAGGGAGCATCCCAAGCATGGAGTATTACAGCTCATATATAAGTTATTATCCGTGTTGTATTAGTCTTGAATAAGTTAGTCGTCAATTCGAACGACTATTACAGGGTTCTTGCTGTCCAGTCAGCAAGTCGAGGTCCAGGAATTTTCATAATATCCGTCTGAGCTAGGGTTTTTGTCTAGGCTTTATCTAGCTAGGTTGTTAATTATTGCTCTTAAAGAGTATTGTACAAACTCTCTATGCCACATAAGTATAAGTTATGCATATCATAACAATTCTGAATTTAAAATCTGTAAAACTGCAAGTCCTTAATATTAATAACACACTATTAATGAACCACGTAAATCGGTATATTCTTTCTTTACGCTTTATTGTATCTTTTTCTTCCTTTTGTTATCACAATCCGAGTAAATTATTATATTGTTTGATAACGCTTACAGTGGAATAATTATTTAACCAATTAGTTTGTATAATAAAATTGACAAATTATCAATCAATTGCATTCACGTTTGTATAATAAAAGTATCAAAGTCCATAGACCATAGGACTACCGACTACAAGAATAATGAGCACGGAAAGTGGCTGGGTAGACAGCTATCACTATGGGCTCCCCCTTGTAATTGCATTTAGATATTATGAAATGATTGATTGGACATTGAAACTCCCTGCAGAAAGCCATAGCTAGATATTTTATTTATTTTTTTTTTTTTTTAAAGTCGTGTTAAAAATCAATTTCATGAAATTATAAGTGGTAATTAAAAGAAAAATCAAAATCAACTGGATAACAAAGTTGTGAAGATCGAACAAAATATACTGTATTTAAAAGAAAGATAACAATTAAATAAAACAGGTTATGTATATCCACTATAATACCATTGTTTCTCCATACATACTTCTGTTAGGGGATTTATATATATGATATAGTTATAAAAGAGATAAATTTTGCATGATCTTACAAATTGTACGTAATGACTCACATAAGGGCGTTTAACTTCCACATTATTCTAGAACATCTCAAATAAAGGACGAAACGCAGACACCGATGGGGCAAAACTCTAACAAATGAGCGAAAAGAATGATTTTAAACATGTATTTATAAATTATATTTAGAACTAAATGAAAAATTAGGGCTTATCATCACCAAAATTGGTATATTGTAGTAGGGTATAATATCCCGAATAAAATAAATCTTAAGATATAGTTATATTAATAGGATTATCCGAGACTTTGTAGACTAAACTTGTATAAAGTATATATGTCAAAACTAGTATAAAAAGTAACCCGTTAAATTTTCTTATGACGTAAATTTTACTAGATAACTATAAAAAAAAAAAAAAACTAAAATTTTTACACTTAGACACGTAGGAGTACCTAGGTGACTCACAGATAAGAAGATAATTATTGTGTACACAAGTTATGTACGCAATTGAAGCGTCAAGAGCATTATAATAATGAGAAATGATCCAAGTGAAGTGTAGGTAAGATATAAAAGGAAAAAAATAAGAAAGTTAGCAGAGGGAGATCAAGATCTGTAGCAGCAACCTAGGTAGCACCAAAACGGACACGGACACGGACACGGACACGACACGGACACGTGATACGACATCTCGTGAAATTTAGGACACGGGACACGGCATTTAAATTTAATAAAATATATATTTTATAGTTATAAATAACATACAATTTTATTTTTGTATTAGTATTTGATATTAAATGTAAATAATTGAGTGTAAAGCTTGACTTTAAATATAATTTACTCTTATTTTCCACTCAAACTTATCTTCTAATCAGTTTTCCCACCCAAACCCATCTTCTAATCAACCTCTACTAGTCTTTCAATATCAGATTCCTTATTTATAGGTGTCCGTGTGTCCGACACGGTGTCCGACACGGGACGGCTTATTAGGAGAAGTGTCCGTGCTACCTAGGCAGCAACTCCACAAGTGAGACGAGTATCTCTTAAGCACCGCTTACTTAATATTAGTCTTCAAAATAAAGTATGATTTCGGGACCCTTCATCGTTATAAGCTAAGTAATAGTTTATATTATTCTATCCGTAAGTTTTGTTAAGATCCGTTATAATGCTAGTAGATTTTGGGACCTTTCATCGTTATAATTATTTATTTACCGTCATATAAATAAATGAAATAAGAGGATAGGACAAGTAATTGTTTATGTTATTTTACCGTAAAATTTGTATTAGAACCGTTATAATGCTCGTGTAATTTCGAACCCTCCGCCGCGAATTTATCTATTACCTTCTTGTATTGTCAAAAAAAAAGTATTAAGTAGTAATTGTTTATACAAGTTCTATTATCATTTCATATTTAGGCTCGTATCGACCTCAGCTGTATGAGGAAAAATATTTTCGTATTATAAATATAACAAACGTATTTTAGTAGACAACTTGACAATATTACTATTATTACTTCAGACCTAAGTGCCTAAGTCGTACGAAGTACTTCTAATCATAAAATAGAGTGAACTGTTAGCTTAGTAAATATTTTAAAGCAGTATAGTGACTAAGCAGCAATAAGTAACTAGTCAAGTATCATATAAGGTGACTAATTGGCTATTGATCATAACTTGAAAACCTCCTGCCAAGCAAACACAAACTAAGCCGTCTTTGTTTTCTCTATAGTATAAAAAAAAGGTAGGAATTGTAATAATTTGGCATCATTAATCATAGAAGCAAACACAAGAGAACAAACAAATAATACTTACAAAATACGAATGGTTTCCCACAAGTTCATAATTGGTTATTATAAATCATATTATGATTGTTATAGGCCAAGGTTATATTCCCCCGATGTTATATTTATGTCTGATATGTTATAATGTTTGTCGTGTCAATTCCTCTATTATAATGTATAATTGGCCAATTGTAACATTCGGGACATGATTAGTGGAATGAGATGACATTATTTTGTAACCTGTGTACACGGAAGGGGGCGCGGCTCCATGTGAACTACGGTTCTGTTTGTCTGGCAATAGCCGAGGTGGGTCTTAGACCTGAGGTTCTTGTCCTGTGTACATAGAGGTGGGTCTTAGACCTGAGGGAGTGTGGATCTCCGTAATGTCTCTCTTTTCATTGATGGTAGACCGACACTAATGTGATGTCCGCATTGATGTATGTTTTGTTGAAATGAGAAGTGTGATAAATGGTGTATGTTTGGATACGAGACTGTTTATTTGTAAGCTGTTGTAAAATGTGAGATAGCGAGAAAATTCTTAATGAATAAAGAAAATGACATAAGGTCGGTGGAGGCAACCGGGGTCATACTCAGCCTGTGGTTGGCTGATCCCGTTATTTTAATCTATTTTTCAGGTACAAGAATCAGGGAGGGTCAAGAGTGAGAAACTTCATATAGAAGACGAGACTTATAAAATGTTTAATTAAATAAATAGAGTTTTTAGTTTTAGCATTGTAAGTGTATTTAATTTATTGTATAAGCCTTGTATTTTCCGGAGGGAAAATACGGCGGTGACGCCTTGTAATTCCGCTGTTGTCCATTATTAATGAAAAGATCTATTTTGAGCTACCTGTCTGTTTTTCGGGGCGTTACATAGGGCTGGTAAAACATTCGGGCTTTGGCGGGACAGACCCCACTTATGGAACCCGGACACAATACGAGGCATGGAGTCGGGCCGGGTGGAGATGGACCTGGAACCGGCCCGTTGTAGGGTCAAAGAGCGGCTTGGGGGAGCGTCTAGGGCAGATCGGGGGGATGCCGGGTAGGATATGCTTGACTCAGACCCATATCTTGCTTTTGTCAGCACGGGTGGCTAGTATCGCGCAAGGTGCAAATTGACCCGGTGGCCGGGCTGCACATTTGACAAAATCTAGATGGTTGCCCCGGAATCAATGATATGAGTGTTATGATTTTTTTTTGTGAGAGAAAAGATAGGGGGGAAGGCTTCTAGTTAGCCACCAACTCTAAATTCTAGAAGTATCTACTTAAGAAAATGGGAGGATTTGTTTCATCTAAATGGTTTAAATTTTATTGTGCAACAATTTGAAGGTTTAAATTTTGTCAAGAAATAAGGTATAAATGGTGCGGCTTCATGTGAATTACGGTTTTTTTATTCGGCAATAGTCGAGGTGGATCTTAGACCTGATGAAGTTCTTATCTTGTGTACATGGAGGTGGGTCTTAGACCCGGTGGGAGTAGTGTGCGTGGATCTCTAGTCTGTAATGTCTCTCATGTGCGGTAATGGTAGGCCGGTAGTAATGTAATATGAATATGCGTTCTTATGAAAATAAGAAATGATATTATGTTTTGGATACCTAACTAGTTTATAGCTGGGAACAATGTATGCTAGTAAGTTATTATACTATTGTAAGTTATTGTACTCCATGATGTGATATATGAATGAGGAAAAATTCTTAATAAATAATGAAAATGACTTAAGGCCGGTGGAGGTGACCAAAGTCATACTCTGCCGTGGTTAGCCGATCCTGTTATTTTTATATATTTTCCGGGTGAAAGTATTAGGGAGGATCAAGACTGAGAAACTCCATATAGAACATGAGACTTATATATAGATGTATACTTAGCTAAATAGAGTTATAGTTTTAGTCTTATAAGTGTATTTATTTTATTGTACGAGTCTTGTATTTTCCGGAGGGAAGATACGGCGGTGACGCATTGAAACTCTGGTGCCTTCTATTATTAATAAAAGGAGCTACATGTCTGTTTTTGCAGGGCGTTACAGAGCCAAGGGCCTCAAGTGAGGCATAGGTGGGGTCGGAGGAAGGAGGCAAAAGATGAGGGAATGAAAAATAGTCATTTGCGACAAACACAAATTTCGTTACCGAAAATCTCTGCGATATGAATTTCCCAGCTTTTGCGCGAACTGAGTTTTTTGCAACGGAATTTATAAGTTTTGAAACGGAAATTCCGTCGCAAGATTTTTTCGGATTTCGCGGTTTTTTTATGTGCGCGGAAAAAGGGCTGCGACAAATTAAGCGGCTTTGACGGAATTTCTGTCACAAAATTGTCCCACATCGACAAAATATGACAGACTTCTTATGTTTATTAAGGTTCTTGCACTTATGTGTTTGATGGAAATTGTGACTTTAGAACCAACGTAGGAATGAATACGCGGGATTGAAAAACGTGCGAAATGACGATGTTTTTTTTTTTGAAAAGAGAATTTGTCAAAGTCTTTTACAACTGAAAATCCGTTTCAATTTTTTTGCAATGCAAATTCCGTCGCAATATGTATCAATTGCAAATTTGCGACAAAATCTTGCAACAGAGTTGTTGTGACTCAATTCCCATCGCAAAAGCCCTTTTGCGACGTATTTTGCGATAAAACCTTTCGTCGCTATGCTCATTTTTCTTGTAGTGAATTATTCACTTATTGCTCTTACATGATTCATATGTTGTGTTGTTTACTTGTCTCTTACTCCATTGCTTGATCATGATGTAATCTGACAGGGAGAACAACCTTAGCTTGTGTTATTTCGACTCACCGTGGCATTCATCTTTAGTAAATGAACGGTTAACAATTTGGCGCTTACATGGGGTTTCGATGAGTGAGGTATTAGCAAGTGTGGTACTCACAAATTAAAGATTGACCCTACTCGTGGTAGTATAAATTCGTGCTTAGTATTGTAATTGTATTTTTATTAAGGAATCGATATCCCTTGTTTTCATTTAAGTTGTATGTTGTACAAAAGCTTTCCTAAACTTAAGTTTTGATTTTATGATTTAGAGATTTCACGGTTTTTATTATACAACTTTTGAAAATATGACATTTTCCGAAATTGTTGTGTTTATTTTGTTATATAAACGCGGGGTTCACATATCCTGCTACCAAAACCGTTTTAAATCCAAACTTACAAACCTTTTAATGATGTTCAAAAAAACTTCCTTATAAACTGAATAACGTCATCATAATTAGGGGTGTGCACCGGTCCAAAACCAGACCGGACCGAAATCAGGAATCGATAAAATTTTGGGACTGGGACCGACTGGATTACAAAAGTTCTGGTCTCGGACCGGTTGGACTGAAATTTGCATTACATGAAGACTTTTTCAAATTCTTGTCCAAAAAATCCTGGTTCATTATACTGGACCGGATCGGATCGGAATAAAATATAATTTTAAGAAAAAAAATCAAATAATAATCACAATTCTGGTCTTTCCGATCCAAACAGGTCCGCACTGGAAAAACCCGGCCTCGGTCCGGAAATTGGAATCCTAAAAAATTGTGGACTGAGGACCGGACATGAATTAAGATTTATTACTTCTGTATACGTGAATTAAGATCCACTAGTGATATGTTAGAGTAATTTGGTTAGGTCTCGAGCGAGAAAGAAAAAAGGGAAAGGTTATGATTAAAAATGATAGTTTGAGAAAATCTTATGGCAAAATGTGTGTGATTTAGTAAAACTGTGCGGGTATGAAATAATATGTCATTTGATTTTTTGATAGTGTGAAGGTGAATACAAGAGTTCTATTATCTATACAATAATATAAAAAGGGTAGATTGAGTATTTAATTTACTGCCACATGGCTGCGCCTAATGAACTAACATATGCACTTCTAAAATATTTCCCTAAACCTTGACTAAAAATCATTTAATCTTTGGGTGATTCATCTCCCACTTTTTAATCTTACACTAATTTAATATTGACTGTTTTTATTGCTATATTGTCTACTAATCTCCCTAAGAGTTATGTTATAGAGTAAATACAAGCTTTATATATAAGTACACATCTAAATCCAGTCATTCATTCATATGAAGTTTTCTACGTGCATTGTTTTTATTGTTTGACGGAGTAAATCTTAATCATTTTTTTTTTTATTTTTCATTATATTTTCTATCTGCATTTTTTTATTGTCACTTTGGTTTTTCTTGATGACATAGGAGGACAATACAGTAGAATAAAGGAAGGCGTCACCGTCTACTATCTATGTTGCCGCATTACTTATTACAGAGTACGCATTTTTCTTTTGATTCGGAAAGTTACATGCTTAGCAAATTATTTGTGTGTATATATGATAATTGAAGATTGATCATTAACTTATAGTGTTCATTGATTTTTAGATATTTTGCTTAGGAAATTATTATTTGTTTATTTTTTATATAAAGAATTATATCGAGTATATTTATTATATATAAACTTCATCAGTTTGTGATTTTGTGAGTAAAAGTGCAGGTCATTCATTCATGGAGTGTAAGAATTGATATTTGAATTGATAATACTAAAAGTGGGAATCTGGCCTTCCATCTTCGGCCGGCTATGTTCATAATGTTTGGACACGCATGATAGCTTTGTTATGGTGTAGATTAGATAAGGTGACTAAATTTGCTAAGAATTTTAAGACAAGGATTCTTTGTAATGTTTGTTGTAATGCTAATATTATCAAGACATGTTTTCTATGTTTAATGTAATTACTACGGTCTACGGAGTAGTATGGGGTATTATTTTGAGTCGTAAAAGATGTAGAGATAAAGCTATGGATTGTATAGAAGTATAAAATAATGGTGAAGAATGACCGAATTGGTGATTAGGTGATGAAAGAGTCAGCATTATTATGAATTAAACCATGAAGTACTGATAAGTTTCCGTTACGGTTTGATGCATTGGATTTGAGTGAAGTTATTTCCTTTTAGCTAATATATGATTCTCAGACTCCGATCACAAAATTGTGAATTCGCTGCATAATAAAACTGATGAATAACAATGAAAACAGAAGAAACAAATAAATACAACCTTTCATATATACATCACATGCACAAATATGGAGACGAGATAACCCAATAATCCAATATACGGGATACATTGGAAAAATAGTGCTAAAGCACGTGTACCCAACTAATCGCTAAATTTGGCTTAAGACGGCCGCTATTTGTTTTAAGCTTAAGACATGTCAATACTACTACGTGAGGTGTTTTGGTATGCATTCGACCCGTCTTAAATTTATGAAAGATAATACCCGTCTTAAATGAGAATTTGTGGTAATTAAAATCCTCTTTTACAATCACTACTAAACGTTCTGTTTGACAATATAAAACATAATAACCTCCACAATTCCATTAAGAATTTTATATAAAATATAAAATATGATCTTATAAAGCATTGTCTTTAAGTATGTATAAATATTCTACATAACTCTTTTAATAGATTATCGGAGAGTGACACCCCAATATCGAGCATTATACACATTCAAAAGAAACTTAGTACATTGTAAATCACTTAACTCCAGTTTGTCAAAGATGGCTCCAGATAGACTCACCCAATTAACGAAGTCCGTGAATTTTCACGGGCTATAAAACTAGTTACTTTAACTAAAAACATTAGACTAATAAATATCTCCCCAGCCACCTAATAATTATAATATATATTACCTTTTGTTTATGGTATACGAAGTATATGTTAGATCTTACATATACTATATAAATTAAAACCTTCACAAAAGAAAACACAAAAAATATGAAAGAACGTGTTTCATATATTTTGTGGTGTTTGATATATGGTAGATTGATAAATTTTTAGTATATTCAAGACTTTTTGCATGTTTGACTCCCCAATTTACTAATTTATGTGTTTGGTAAATGATATTAAAACAGTAGATTGAGCTCAAATCTACCATTTTCAATATGCTGTTTCCCCTCATCATATTCACTTTAAGCTAAACCTGCTAATTATCAAACACTTCTACTAAATCTACTAACTGAAACATACTAGTCAAACATGTTTATCAAATCTGTCATTTATAATCTGATTCTGCTCATAATCTTTAATTGAATACCAAACAAGGTATTAACCAATATAATATTGAGTGTATATTCTATAATTTTCCTAGTATATTATCAACAATTGGACGAATTGCCTCAAATAACAAGGCATAAGATCTTTCACTTGGATGTATTGAATCCCAAAATATATATTTGGAACGATCACTACATATATTTGTCAAGGAATTACAAGTGTAGGAACCTTCCATAAAGCCGGTCCCGCAGCATCCCTTGTCCACCTCCTCAAAACCTGCATTAAAAAAACGGAAAATTCACATGGTACCCTCGAGGTTTGCCATTTTGCACGAAATACCCAAAATTTTGATCTAGAAAACTTTAAGAGGTCATAACTCGTGTTTACGAGATCAGAAAGTGACGATTTTTTTTTTCAAATCGATTGTCTTTCCAAGTACTACGATTTGAAAAAAAAAATTGTCGAGTTCGGAATTCGTAACGAAGAGATATGCTCGCTCAAAGTTTGTTCGGTCAAAAACACTTTGACATGCAATAACTTCTAGCTACGGGATCCAAATACAATAATTTTTTTTTCCAAATCGTAGTTCTCGGAAAGATGATCGATTTGAAAAAAAAAATCGTCACTTTATGATCTCGTAAACACGAGTTATGACCTCTTAAAATTTTCTAAATCAAAATTTTGGGTATTTCGTGCAAAATGGCAAACCTCGAGGGTACCATGTGAATTTTCCGTTAAAAAAAATACTCCATACATCACCAAGGGAATTTTTTGTTAGGAGTCTAAAAAAAAGAAAGAAAAAAAGACAAAATTAACAATTCCTTTTGTTTATGCTTGTTTGACCCAAACAACGGGAATGTGATTCCCCCCCTTACCCCCAAATTCATCTTCAACAACCACTCACACCCATTACCGCAAACCCCAACAACGACAACCACCGTGTCACGCCACCCTCCGGCAACCTGGTCGCCGACGGACTCCTTATTACCTCAACAACACCGACGATCCCAGTGGCTGCGTGCCCAAACCATATGCCCACCATTATCACCTCATCATATAAAATTCACTTTAGTTAATAGGTGGCGGACAAAATAATAAGGCGCTCACTCCCTTTACCATCTAACAAAACAACGAGTTAAAACTAGAGTAATCCCATTCTTTTCCCTTTTAGTTACTTTCTTATTTCCATTCTCTTTTCTTTTGTTGAACCAAAAGCCCCCTAGTTAAAAAAATCTCACTTTTATCATCATGAAGATTTGTGATGGTTTTTCCGTTTTTCATTTAGTAAATTATTGTCTTGCAATAATAAAAAAAAAAAGTATACTTCCTTCAATTCTCCCCCTATCATTTTTTCACCTTTTTATTTTTTATTTTTGGATACCTTATTTATTTGTGAACCCATAAGGAACATGTTATTATATTTGTGAAGCCATAAGCCCATAAGGAACATGTTTCTACTAATGGGTTTTGTTCTTCCAATTACATGGTTGTTCACTTTTTATTCCTCTCCCAAAAATGCCCTTAAACTTATCACAAATTTTAACAAACGTCTAATCCCACATAGTATTTTATTTATTGTAAGGTTAATCCACCTAGATATTAATACTCCATTGTCAACTCAAGCATCGTCATGCCTTAAAACTTTCTTAAGAGAATAATGGTATTTGATACAAATTCTCATATTGAACGTTTATTTCTAGCATCGTTCATGAGGTTAAATGGTTAATCCACCCAATAATTAGTGGGTAACAAATTTAATCTGGTCGGATGATCCACCCCTATTATTAATTTCACGCCCACAATAAAGCTGTTTCTATAGAGATCTGTTATATCACGCCCCCTGCTTTACTTGTTACGTCTTCTATTTTTTTCATTTTATTCCAACTTTGCCCTTATCTCTCTTAAAAAGTTCTGTTAATAATATGGCAAACTTAAAAAGAAAAATAAATCAGGAGGCGTAACAAGTAAAAGAGATGACATTGGACGTGATATATATATATATATATATATAATTATATTTCTATATATAAGTATATACGACAAGTTTTAATGAATGGACTTATAATAGACCAACAAGTGTCCCAATAATAATAAATAAGTAGAGAAAGAAGAATGAGACAAGTTACCGTATTTGATAGGGTAATTAATTTGGTCTAGTAGAGGTGCATAAATGTCAGCATAAACAAGCATGGAAGTAGGTTGGGAAGCTTGCATAATGTTCAATTGATGAACCAACATATGGTTGAAATCTATTGCTATTGATGAAAGTGACTCAACACATCGACGTGGTTTAAAAGGTGTTATTGCATGGCTACTTATCACTGCTGGTAAACATCCAACTGGTGGTAGTCCCACTACTACTATCTTTTCTGCTCCTTCTTCTCTTAGTCCCTACAAATAAATACTTTCATATCATAAGAAATATCTCGAATAAAAATGGTTAGGATATATATTATCTCAATGATTCATAAGCCACCTCGCTCGAACGGTAGTTCTGTGGACATGAAGAGTGGATAATGAGGATTCGAGTTTTGGAGCTCAGGGTGATTAGGGTTTAATGCTATGCGAAAAGACTATCTCGACTGAAAGTTTAGCTATTGACTGTTATCGAAGCCTAATAATTAATAATTCTATACAAAGAACATCATCATTTTTATACACCTTAAACAATAGAAATATAGTGTTTTGAGGCCTATTCAATCTTAGACCTGGCAAACGGGTCGGCCGAGTCTGGTCATTTTCGGATTTAATAGAATTAATTAAGATCGAGTCCGGCCAGGTTGGGTGGAATCTATTTGGTTTTGTGTCATATTCAGATATGTTATTATCAAATTATTTAGGGACTATTGATTATGTGCAACAATATATAATAAACTTCCAGATTACAGGTCACTCTCACGCGAGTCCCTCGGTCCTGGTGTCGGGACAATCTGGTTGGGTCACTTTTACCAGTCACGTTCCACTTTTCGTACAGATACAACGTCGCATATATAATATGTTAAACTAGCAACTTTTCAGATATATTATTATTAGACCTCGAATTTATTATTCAGTAACTCTTACTTAAGACGGTTAAATACTACCACATGGTGGTAATAAAAACATTTTTATTTGTATTTTCTAGTCAACAAGTGGAAATAATTAAATCAGTGGCGGAGCCAGTATTTGAAATTAGGGGGGGCGAAAATTTTTGGGGGGCGAACGGCTAATTTTATAAGGTACATTTTAAAAAATTTCGAAAATTTTAACTAAAACTTCAAAATTTTCATCCGTCAGGGGGGGCGACCGCCCCTGCTAGCCCCCCCTAGATCCACCACTAAGTGGAATGATTTAATTTGTACCTGACCCGTCTAAAGCTTAAGGCGAATAGTGTACGTCAAAGAAATTTGCATTTATTATTTCACCAAAATTAGTTTGAAATATATGTTTGAAGTAATTTGGAAATATTACCTGGATGAATGATTTGGTCTTCTCTAACATAAAATGTAGGTAAGTTGGGGCAGTATAAGGTTGTAGAAGAGAATGTACACCTCCAAGTGTATACATTATATCATTTGTACCACAACTTATAACAAATACTGAGCTCTTCATTAGGTCTTTCATTCTCTTCTCCCCAATCATATTCTTTACTTTGATCTTGTACTCCTCCAAGTATTCCAATTGCTTTGACATGTCGATTACATTCTGCATTCAGGACATTAACCCAGTTTATATGTACTCGGCCAAGTATTCGACACCTTATTTTAGTACTCCGTTCGCTACCATACACAATAATCGTAAGAAAATAAAGAGGAAAATAGAAATGTACAGTCTTTGCAGCTGTTAAAGGATCATAGCCCGATCCAGATGAAGCGAAACTGACACCGGTAATAAGATCATCCAAGCTTAGACTTGGATCAAAGTAAGCTGGGATTGATTGTTTGATGCCCGCATACGATGCTGCCATAATAATATTAATTACGAGTGATGTTTAATAAATTATACGAGTATAAGTATACTCGAAAACAAAATAATTTATTACATTCACCACCTACACATACAATAAATTTGATGAGCAAAATCAGAGGTCTCGTTATCTCGGTCATGACTGAACATGGCCTTAGACACGCCTGAGTAGTGGTATCATTTGTTTTTGTTTCCTTAGGAATTTATTTTTTTCATTTTCTCAATTTAATTCATTTTTTCTTTTGACATTTATTAGAGTGAAGTGTCAACATTGCTCTTACAAATTTACAATGTCCTTATCATTTCATGGTAAAAGACACTTGTATTATTCATTCTAACTATAAACTGATTTTACGATAGATATTGTAAGACTGTTTTACCTAAACTTATTACTCGCAACAAGTTACAAGTTATAACATATATAGTATATCGATTTTTCTAACGTATGTCCTAACTCCTAATAAGCTGAATATAGAAAGATTTATAAGATATACTCCGTACTCACTAATTATAATAAACTAAGTTTAAACTTGCAATTTTTATGAGAATATGTTGTGAATCTTCCATATTTAGCTTATGAACGTATGCCTAAGAGATTACGTATGAAGCAAAACATACCTATAAGGTCAGTGGCAAGCATTCCATTAGAAAATCTTCCTGTGGGAGTATGATTTGGATAATCGATACCATAAGGTGAATGATCACTTCTAAAAATGGTGTTTATATGATTATTATTTCCTGGATCAACTGTTGAGTCTCCGAACACAAAAATTGCTGCACTATTTGAGCTATTCGAAACTCTTTTTTCTTTATTTCTAAGATTATTATTATTGGCATTACTAGTATACGTAGTTGACATTATAACTAGAAAGGGAAGTAGGATGATTGAAGGCCAACATCTATAGAGCAAGAAAGCCATGATAATAGGAATTATTTGCAAAATTTATCAAGTGAATGTGGCAATAACGTTTAATTTATATACAAATGTTAAAGTTGGCAATAGTTGAGTTGATGTTGGCTCAAGTAGTATCCAATTTTTTATTTGTTTTGGTAATGAGGGAATCTGTAGCTGCTGTTTTTGGTTTGTATTGAGCGGTAAATCCTCGGGTATATATACGTGATAGCCTACAAACCATGTATATATACCAAGTAAGTCAGATCACCAGAAGGTGCATGACATGCTCACAGTCTAGAGATATAAACCCACGTCATAAATACTCCACGAGATTATTGTTCTTGTTGGAGGGGGTTGAATCAGAGACCTTTGAAATTTTACTTAAGTTTTAACCACTAATTAAACTTCACCCTTGCGGGCTCATATCGGATATTATCGCTTCATAATCGAATATGTTATTAAGTGTATCTCAATATCTCATATTTATTAATATGTTATTTTTCACATTTTGAGACACTCACTTCTCTTCTAAATATCTCTCAAAAGATAAGTTTTAATATTATGGTATGTAGATTCATATGAAAGAGCTTTTCATAAGAAATCTATCTAATAGTATAATATTTATAATGTTTGAATAAATATATTTTCATAAAAAATCGAAAGTACTAGTTCAGATAGGATATCCAAATTATAAATTCCTGAAATTAGATATTTATATTAGATCCAAATATTTTGGATATAAAGAAAAATCAAATGGGATGCGGATATCCATATATATTTCGGAAATTTATTTGAACGATAAGTTTGAAACAAATAATATTCAGCAACTTATACGATGACTTGCCTTTATTTACCTACTTCAATGATCTCGGCATACAAATTTATTTTACTCAATTATATAAATTAATTTTGTAGTTTTAGCTTTTATTTTTCTCAAATTAAAATATAATGATAAAAAAATGAAAATATAACTTGTTGCCAATCTAAAATCAACTCCGTATAAGTCATAAACTAAAAATTACTCTAACTTTGTCTATACCGTGCATGTGTTGCACGAAGTTCAGGTAATCAATTTGAGTATTTAATTAGATATCGATGAATTTTATTCGCCTTATGTTTGATGTTTTGTTTCCTATACATATTCATGCACGATCGGTCAAGTTCAAGATTTATTTTCGGGTCCAAATTATTTAAGTTTACCCAACAAAAATCTAGAATTACACATTTGGTGAAACAAGACATTAATGTTTCTCGTACAAGGGGAGTTATGAGCAACAAGAAAATGGTTGGATATACAGTCATTGCATTTAGAAATTATGCAGTTCTTGATTGCACAAAGTCCGTACAAAAAGGAATAGCTAGTTAGTAGTTAGGAGTCGTTTGGTTCGCTATAGGAAGATGAAATTCCCGGGAAGATGAAATTCATATGAATTTGAAAATCATGTGAATTGTATAAATGTTGTGTAAGACTAGAGAAGAATTGTTTTAAGCTTAATTATATTAACAAGAGAGGCAACGTATTTATAGTACAAGCTATTAGGTTAAACACGAAGATACAATATTACAGAATATAACAATATGGAAAGACGATATATTACAAAGATACAGGAAATATAAACTAAGTACTATTTTCCTTAATACGCCCCTGCAAGATGGACAATCCGGAGGATAGACCAATCTTGGATAATAACGAGACAAACCGAGGACGTGGTAAAGGTTTCGTCAACGCATCCGGCAATTGATCATTTGTATGCACATGTTGAACTCGGATGGTTTTGTTGCGAACATGCTCCCGAACAAAATTGAAAGATAAGGCAACGTGCTTCATACGGGAGTGAAATATTGGGTTTTCAGAGTAGTGAGTGGCACCAAGATTGTCACAATAAATGACGGGAGTGGAAGAACACGCCACACATAGTTCATCTAGTAAAGAACGAACCCATAAAAGTTCAGCCGTGACATCGGCAATAGCTCGAAATTCCGCCTCAGTGGATGAACGAGCAATAGTACGCTGTTTGCGGGATACCCAAGAGATAGGATTGCTACCAAGATAAACAATGTACCCGCTAGTAGAGATATAATCATCCTTGTCACCAGCCCAATCAGCATCGCAAAAAGCATGGAGGGTAGAAGGCGTGTGAGCACGTAATTGGAGACCAAGATTATGAGACCCTTTAAGATACCGTAACAAACGTTTAAGCGCGGTCCAGTGACACTCTTTGGGGGCATGGAGAAATTGGGCTAATTTATTTATGGTAAAGGCTAGGTCCGGACGGGTGAGTGAAAGGTATTGGAGCGAGCCAATAATGGCACGATAGTCAGCATGGCCGGGTAGATATAGTGGGGCCATCGGATTTGGTGAGGGGAGGGTACGGGAGTAGCGGTGTGGGTGTAGGGTTGCAATCAAGAAATTTGTAGCGTGTGAGTAAGTCGTTAATGTATTTACTTTGGGTAAGTAATAGACCTTGGGAATTCGGAGTGACCTCAACACCAAGAAAGTAAGACGGGGGACCGAGATCTTTTAAGGACAAACGAGAATGAATATTGTGGAGGAAGTGAGCTAGGTGAGACGGGGAAGAGCTTGTGACAATAATATCGTCAACATATACTAGAAGATAAATAGAGTAGTCGGATCGAGTGAGAAAGAAGAGAGACGGGTCAGAGATGGAGTTAGTGAAACCGAAGGAGAGGAGATAAGTGCGGAGTTCTGTAAACCAAGCTCGGGGAGCTTGTTTTAATCCATAGATAGCTTTATGAAGATGGCAAACATGATGGGGAAGAGATGTATTTTGAAAACCGGGAGGTTGAGACATGTAGACGGTGTCAGAAAGGGATCCTTGGAGGAAGGCATTATTGACATCAAGATGACGAAGTGGCCATTTGTGAGAAAGAGCAATGGAGAGTATAAGACGGATTGTGGCGGGCTTGACTACAGGGCTATAAGTTTCGGTGTAATCAAGTCCCGGGCGTTGATTGAATCCTTTGGTTACAAGACGGGCTTTGAATTTGTCAATGGTGTTATCCGAGTTGTACTTTACTCGAAAAACCCATTTGCAACCTATGATGTTGTGATGAGGTTGAGATGAGACGAGGGACCAAGTATTATTTTTAGCGAGGGCTTGGAATTCAGCCTCCATGGCGGCACGCCATCGAGGGTCGACAAGAGCTTGTTTGACCGTGGTGGGAAGGGAATGAGAAGAAGTGAGGGAGGCTGTTTTCGCATACTTGGGATTTGGACAAGTAATATTGTTGGTAAGACGAGTGACGACATGACGGGTAGAAAGTGAGGTAGCGGATGATGGGAAGGGGGCAGGAGTGGTGGCAGCAGTGGTGCTGGCCTGAGCCGGGTCAGAGGTAGTAGGAGGGGACGGGTTGACAGCAGAGGAAGTGGCAGGAGGAGGACGGGGAGGGGAAGGTGGTTCCCCGGCAGGAATGGGCAAAACAGGGGTTCGGAGCAGGGGAATGGAAACAGAGCACCAGTGAGAGGGGGAGGGAAGGGCGGGGGGAAGGGAAGTGCTGAGCACAGGATACGGGTATTTGGATTCGATAAATTTAACATGTCGGGAAGTATAAAGTCGATTAGTTGTAGGATCTAAACAGTGATATGCACTTTGAGACGGAGAGTAACCTACGAAGATGCACGGGATTGAGCGAGGAGCAAGTTTATGTGGTGTGTATGGTCGGAGCCACGGATAGCATAAGCAACCGAAGCTTCGTAATTTGTCATAATTGGGTTATTTTTGAAAGAGTTTGAAGTAGGGAGATACATTGTTGAGT
This sequence comes from Heliosperma pusillum, assembly GCA_022085475.1. Classification (NCBI taxonomy): domain Eukaryota; kingdom Viridiplantae; phylum Streptophyta; class Magnoliopsida; order Caryophyllales; family Caryophyllaceae; genus Heliosperma; species Heliosperma pusillum. The sequence goes on along the minus strand of JAIUZE010045508.1, from coordinate 59,075 downwards.
GTAGGAGTAGGCATACGGTTAATGAGATAGGAAGCGGTGGTAAAGGCGTGAGGCCAAAAGGTAGTAGGGAGATGGCCGTGGGATAAGAGAGCAAGACCTGTTTCGACTATGTGACGATGCCGTCTTTCGGCATAACCATTATGTTCAGGAGTGTGGGGAGGGGAGGTGAGATGGGATATACCATTGAGACCGAGAGTGGGAGTGAGTTTGATGTATTCGCCTCCATTGTCGGAAAATACTTGAATAATTTGCGTATTAAAATATTTCTCAACTAAGGCACGAAAGCGAAGAAAAGTGGCATGAGTATCGGATTTCTTTTTTAAGGGATAGAGCCACATATATTTTGTAAAGTGATCCACAAAAATAACGTAGTATTTGTAATTGTCATAAGATAAAACGGGTGATGTCCATACATCCGAAAAAATTAATTGTAACGGTGCATTAGTAGTAAGGGAGGAAATAGAAAACGGGAGCTTATGGCTCTTATTAATATCACATGACTGACAATCTGAAGAAAGAGACGTTGGAACAGAAAGGTGACCAATATTACTAATAAGACGAAGAACTTTTGAAGACGGATGGCCTAAGCGATGATGCCAAACGGATGTGGGTAGGAAGAGACTCGGACAAGCTTGTGGAGACGGAGATGGGCACCATTCAAATAAGCCGTGTCGTTTAGTGCCGTGGAGGAGAATGGTTCCGGTCTTGAGATCCTTTACAAGACAAGAATTCGGTAAGAATATGGCAACGGCATTATTATCGTTACATAGTTTTGGAATGGAGATGATATTGCGAGATATATTCGGGACATGAAGAACATCATTAAATTGTAAAGAAATTGAGGAAGTAGAGTAAGAAAAAGAACCGATATTTTGGATGGAGAGTGTTGAGCCGTCTCCTATAATAAGATCGTCGGCCCCGTCATACGGATTATGGAGAGAAAGATTGTTGAGATCACTCGTAATATGGTGGGTAGCACCACTGTCAAGGAGGTAAGAGCGAGGGTCGGTTGGGGCGTTGGCAGTGACGGTGTTCGCTTGAGGCTGGTTGGTGTTGCGTCGAGGGAAAGGGGGAATTTGAACCGTGGGAAACAAGCGTTTGAACTCCCTGCAAACGTCGACATAGTGGCCGGTGTTTTTGCACCACTGACATCGACCTTTGAAGGGGGTAGGGGAGGTGGTGGTGGGGCTGTAAGTTGGCTGGTTGTAGGCAGCGGTAGTGGGTCGGGGTAATAGGCCGGGGGAGGTGTTGTTCGGTTTGGTATATTTTCGTTGGTAAGACGATTGAGCATAGTAAGCGGATGTGGGTAGGTCGTTATGCATTGGAGACGGTTTATAAGTTAAGTCATGATTAAGAAGCTTTTCATGTAAGGCATGAAAAGAAATAAGAGTGTCACGAGCACGTACCGCGTCGATTACAGGCTTATAGGACTCATAGTTAAGACCATCAATTACATGCCCTATGATATCTTCTGCATCCATTGCTTTACCCATATGAGCGAGTTCATCGGTACAAGTTCGAATGGCTTGCATATAATCTGCGACGGTGTTGTCACCCTTAGGGATTGACTTAAGACGGTCTTTCACTTGAAGTATATGGCCACGGGAAGGATTTCCATAAGTGCTAGCCAGTGTCGTCCAGACATCGTGGGACGTCTTGGCTTGAAGAAGTAACGGTGTGATAGAGGGATCGATCGTGCCAAGCAAGGCACCTTTGATGAAACGATCTTGACGAAGCCAAGTATGGTAGGCCGGATTCGGGGTTTCTTTTTTCTCGGCATTGGTGATGACAGCCGGAGGACAATGGTGAGTGCCATCGACATATTTGAAGAGATCGAAACCGAAGAGGAAATCTTCGATTTGGGTAGACCAAGAACGGTAGGTTTGTGCCGTTAGTTTGATACATTGAGAAAGATTAATGACGATGAAGGGAACGAGAGGTTCGTTTGTATTCGGAATAGTCGAGTTAGGGCCGGCCATGGAAAAAGTTTTTGGAGATTGATCGTTGCTCTTGATACCATGTAAGACTAGAGAAGAATTGTTTTAAGCTTAATTATATTAACAAGAGAGGCAACGTATTTATAGTACAAGCTATTAGGTTAAACTACGAAGATACAATATTACATAATATAACAATATGGAAAGACGATATATTACAAAGATACAGGAAATATAAACTAAGTACTATTTTCCTTAATATGTTGTTTGGTTGAATGTAGGAACTTCAATTCATGGAGGAACTCCCACTTACCTAGGGGGACCAAGGTAAGTGACTTTCTGCATTATGTAGGAATTGAAGTTCCATAGGAAGTTCCACTTCCCATGAATTGGGCAACCAAACAAGACATCATTTAGCTAATTCCCATGATCTTCCAATTCTCATGAATTTAAAAGGCAACCAAACAACCCCTTAGGATGGAAAGTTTTGTTAAAGAGTCAGTCTTGAATGAGACGATGTCACAGTGTAAAACGGTTCACTTTTATTAAAAAAAATTACTCTTTTATCAACAATAGAAGAATAATTATTTTAATGTGATTCTTTTAATGTGTGCATGAAAAGTATTCCATATTTGCTAAATTAAAAGCACCTAAAAGAAAGTTTGTCAAAGTAAACTACGTTTCATTTTATAGATAAACGATCGTACTGTTAATGTGTTCCCATTTTCTCATTTGTTTTAAGAACACAAAAGTAAATTAGGTACCAATTCATAGATGAATGCATTGTTAATTTGTTCCCTTTTATTTATTTATTTATTTTAAGAACGCAATTTTATGTATGCTTGTCAAATGATTTATCAATTTATCTTCTCTTTATATACGTCATTAAACTTCAGTAAGTAGATTATACACCAGATGTACTACAATATATATTGTAAGTTTCGAGCTTTATAAACAAGTTTTCGAGTTTTGTATTAAAAATTATAAGCTTTATTATAAATTTTTTGAATTCGTTCATTGAAATATTAAGCTCAAAAATATTACAATATAACACAACATCATCATATACAAGATATAAAATGTACTCGTAACTCGTAAAAACATAATCAAATAAGAATATAAAAAATTGTTTTACAACATACCATCATTTTTATTTCCCATTATTAGTAATTTAATTTGATTTCCATGGGTATCAATCTCATATCCACCCGCATCCTTGGGTATGGAAAACTCATACCTTATGGAGTTATGAGTTTGATATGGGTACGAAACCTCCATTATTGCTAAACAAACACTCGATAAATCTTATATCTTTAATGGATGAACCAAACAACCCTGAATAACTTTCAGCTTAGGACATGCTAAAAATGTAATCAAATCAACGTCTTTTCGAATACTTATTATATTTCTAATCTTCACTCAATAACTAGTTTTACACCCGTGCAAAAAATGCACGGATCATAATAGTCGTTGTTATCCTAAGATACATGTGTATATAAATTGTGTGTCATTAAGTGTTCAATTTCGCGAGTCTGTGACAATATAAATTGGTCAAAATATAGTGAATTGGTCCTCTTATTCAAATGTTAAATCTATACTCTGGTTTATTGCGTTTGTAATAATACAGTATTATAAGACGAAATTTGAGAAAATTTGAATTAATATTTTTCGTTTTTACTTTTGCATTAATAATTTTCGTTTTTTTTTTCAAGTAAATACTTCTGCTTTTGTCAGATTTTGTTTAGTTCAAGTAAATACTTCTGCATTAATATTTTTTGTTTTTACTTGTTATCATTTTTTTGGTAGTTTATGTCATTTTTCACTTTTCTATTTATTAGTTTTAAGCCCGTGCAAAATTGCACGGGTATTATTTAAAGATTATGTTATAATGTTTATAGTCTAAGATAACCGTAAGAAAGAATTAAGATTTTACTTAAATCAATATTATAAGTTAAGGGTCAAATTCATAATTAAGTACTTAATAGTTATTTCGTAAAAGTTAAAAAGGACAAACTTATTTCTATAAGTTAATTGTTGTAAAAAAAACTTAAGAAAATGACATTAATGTCGACCCGTGCAATCACATGGGCATTAAATCTAGTTTATGGTATAGATAACTTTCATGTCTTAAATGAACAAACTAATAGAATGTGATATTTTTGTAACGGAATTTTCAATGTACAAATAAAAATCAATGAATTCAAATTTTATTTACTTTAATAAATTATATTAGTGAAAAGTAAAGGTAAATAAATGACTGAGATGGAGGAAGTAAAACTTAGACCGAAAACAATTTTTTATTATTTTTTATTATTTAACATTTAGTATATGTTTAATAACTTATTAATTTATAACATTGACAAATTTATTTTTGTCAGGTCCAAGTAACCAACATTTATCTTACTCACATTAAAAGAAAAATATCTTAATTACATTATGTTTAAAAAGAATTAACCCAAATTTGGAGACAGATTTGGCCTCCAATAAATATTTGATATTTGATATTATATTAGAAAAAAAATTAGTATACAACAAAACCCAACCCAAAAGGTCTTATGAATCTCAATTAAAATATCAACCCAAAAATATAAATTTAAGATAAAACCCCTAAAATTTGATCTCCCATCCGCCGACCCCCTCTATCAATTTCTCTTCTTCATTTTTCCCTTCCTAATTTCCTATACCCTAAACGTCTCACCTCAATCACATATTTTGCCCCTCTCATCAGTCCTTCTCACCTGACTCCCTCATACTCTATTTACATCCTAAATGCCCAAAATATGTATTGGCCATAATAAAAGAAAAATCTCCCTTTAATTTTCCTCACATCTTCAATTTGCATCAATATATATTCTCTATAAGACCCTCTATATGCGAATTTAATGGATTTCATGTAAGTATTAGAGTGATATAATCTGAAAAAATTTATGCAAGTATAATCCGAAGCTTACATATGGATTTTTTTAATATGAACTTGGATGTATTTCAATTGCATATTTTTTTAATTAAACTTTTTTTATGTAAATATATTTTTCGTTATATGATCTATTGTACTATTTGTTATGTTTTGTTAATAGTTATATAATTATTATGGTGCTTTGAAAAAAAATCAATTAAGTTTGAAAAGATTCATCAGTATTTTTTTTTTGGCCGAAATTCCAGCTGTTCAGTTTTTTTTGTTGAGAAAATCATTTTTTTATGTTCCATTATAATTATTATTGTGAGATTATAGTTAAATTTAGTAGCTAACATATTCCTGAAGAATAAGATAGATTTAATGGTTTGTGTTTCATCGGTAGATTATTAATAAATCAGAAAAACTAATGCAAAGTCGATATTAATAATTAATTCCATTATTTTTTTCATTATTTTTTTTCAGAAAAATTAATGCAAAGTCATTATTTTTTTTCAGAAAAACTAATGCAAAGTCGATAATTAATAAACTAATGCAAAGTCCAAAACATTTGAAGAACATAGTCTAAATAAATCAGAAAAAAAAAAGAAGAGAGAGGGTAATTAAAGTTTTTGTTTTGTTGTGGGGCCCACTAATCCTGAAATCTAGCAGCCAATAGGAAGACTCTAAATGTTTCAGGATTAGTATATAGTAGATGCACGAAATAAACATGCTGATGCACTACAGGAGTTTCAAAAAGGCGTATTCAATGGTAACCATCGGTTTCTAGAAAAAGAGGGGACGATCACATGTACTTAATGTTTTAGGGGGTATTACTTCAAATCTACGGACAAGTATTAGGTGGTATATATATTGGTGCAATTTATGTTCCATAGTTCATCGGGCATGTGGCGGTTGAAAACGGTTTTGGTACATAATTAGGTTATTGTATATTTGTACGGACTCTCAAAGACTTTTAAATTCAACTAAAACATAAAAAATGTTATCGTATAGTTATCGATACGGGAGATATTAGACAATATTTTGAGGTTTTAAGTTTAAGTTACGGGAGAAACTAAAATAATCTTAGCTAACTTCATGTATATTATTCATTTTTTAAGGCCAAAGTCTATCAAGTGAGGTGTGTCTTAGATTATAAGAGCATTAATTGGGCGGTAAACATAAGCTTAAAGTTTTAGCTTAGATAAATCTCTTATAAAAACACATGTACTTGAATTCACTTGCTAAAAACGTAATTCAGTTACAAATTTCATTATGGGCACAATTATGCAAATTTAAAATTTTAAGTGAAACAAAAAAAAAATTAATACCTACTTATAAGAGTTCTTTTAATGAGGAAATAACGGGGTTATATATAAGAATCTAATCATTGGCATTATTAATTGCCAAATTGGACATCTAGATAGACCGTTATATTCGCACATAGACCTGAGTCGTACCATCAAGAAGAAGAGAGTATGTTTCAGAAGTTTAAAAGATTCAATTCTCAAATCAATTGGTGGTGCCACTTTGGGGCATGGTAACTCGGTTATTTATAAACTAGATACAGAGTAACTTTTTTAATTTATTATGTCACAAGTTAGTATAACCATGAAAAAATAGTAGTCCGATAGTATTGATAACTTATACTGCATAGATTTTAATTTATTAATATATATTTACTTATTTATGAATTAGGTTTAAGTAAATCCTAACTTAATTATTCTGTTGGTTTACACTCTGTATTATAATTAATTCAGATTGATAACTTTTAAGACTTGTAAAGTAATACAAAAAATATAAATTGTCTTCAAATAATCCATACAGAAAATTATGTCACAAATTGGCTCGATTGCCATAAAGAAATAAATTATGTATTGACCAGCAATATTTTATATTTAATTATTATTTCCTGACTCTGGAATGGAAAAAAATAGTCACTAAAATGGGTACTTGAATATACATAACGTACCATACGTAAATAATATACTACGTCAAACACTCATACATCTTGTGAATCAACCTCGTTCGAACAACCCGAGTTTGAACCCGAGTCATGCGTACGTAACCCTATTAATTGTTTAGCTGAAGTTGCACCAATATGTGCAGGAAAATTAAGCAAAGCCTTAGAACCCCGCATCTTAAAAGCAGCCCTATCATAAGCCAAAGCCGCATCCTCAGCTACTTCATACGTTCCTAGCCAAACCCGAGCCCCATTTCGGTTTGAATCTCGTATTTCTGCTGCAAATTTGCCCCAAGGCCTTCGCCTTACGCCTCTATAGTGCTTTGGCGCTAAGTACTTTGTCGATGCTCTATTTATATTTATAACACTTTTATTTCGTGTCGATTTTTGAGGTTTTTGTGAAAAAGTAGTTTTTATTGTATTGGCTTCTTTTAAAACTTGGTATAGGACCATGTCTTGTGAATCATTTTCATTTAAGGGCAATTCTTCATGTGACATATTTGATTTTTTTTTATAGCTTTTTTTTAGATTTGGGAATTTTATTCGGTGTGTAAAGTTGTATGGTGTAGGACGAGGAGGAGTTATAGGAGTAAAATTTTGTTTGGAAAAGTCATGGAGTTTGACTTTTAATTACACGTGAGTCTAGAGAATTGACTTGGATAAAATATTCGTTTTCCATTGAATATAAAGCCGCCATCGTTCAAAGATGTATCAATATCAATCTAGTCTAACATCATTGCATTCGACTAATATAATTGGAAGATTGTGGCCCGGTGTTTTTTTTTCAAAATTGCTATATCCCGCCCCCTTATTACTCATCCCGCCCCCTATTTTCATTTCATTTTCCAATTTTGCCCTTCTCTTTAAAACATCTTTCTAAAATTTATTTTTTCCGTTGTTTCAAAAATGAGTGACGGTAATGATTTTTTCGATTATCTTTGTATTTCGTACAATACTTATGATAACGAACCTCGATTTGCAAACGAGTGGAATGCGCAACATTATCGTTATAGCGATGAATATGTTAATTATGCTTACGGCGATGATAGCGGGTTTGATGAAGGGGACGACAATACGGGTCACGAAAATGACGAGGAGGAACGGGTTTTAAAAAAAACAAAACAAACAAACATTTAATTACATAATACAAAAAACGTAATTACAATTGTAATTAATAAAAGTAAGTAAATATATTATCAAACATTTAATTACATAATACAAAAAAAACTAAAAGTACGTAAATATATATTACATAATAAAAATACGTAAATATAATTACATAATAAGACAATTTAAAAAAAAAAAATCCGGAAAACGGCCCATTCGTGTGAATTACACGAATGGACCTGAGCCAATTCGTGTAATCTACACGTCTGGGCCGTGGCTCATTCGTGTGGATTACACGAATTGGCCCAGGTCCATTCGTGTAATTCACACGAATGAGCCATGGCCCAGACGTGTGGATTACACGAATTGGCCCAGGTCCATTCGTGTAATTCACACGAATGGGCCATTTTCCGTTTTTTTTTTTTTTTGTAAATTCAACCATTAACGATTAATACAAAATCAAAATAACGCGATTTTAAATTTCTAACGGTTTTTTAAAATTTGAATTTTAAATTTATGACGGTTTGAAGCGTCTTTTTGAATTTTGAATTTTAAATTTATGACGGTTTGAATTTTAAAATATTAAGACGGAAAATTTATGACAGTTTGAATTTTAAAATATTAAGACGGAAATAATAAATTTGGTGGTCAATTAATGATAAAGGGCAAAGAAGTAATTGTGGGGGGCGAGGAAAGCGGTTATGATGATGGGAACGACAATACGGGTCACGAAAATGACGAGGAGGAACAGGATAACACGGAAAATGAAGATAAAGATTTTCGAAACACCGGAAATGCGATGGTACATTTCGATTTACGAATTTTCATTTTCCGATAGCAATCATTTAAATTTTTACAAACAAATGCCGATTAAAAACTGTAAAACTTCAAATGGCCATAACTTTACGCTCGGGTGTCCGTTTTCGATGATTTTTTTTTTCAAATCGCTTATCTCGACGAGACAAATGCAATGGTAAAAAAAAAAAAAAAAAAAAAATTGTTTTCAGTGGCCCATTCGTGTGAAACACACGAATTGGCCTGGGCCGATTCATGTGATTTACACGAATGGGCCTAGGCCAGTTCTTGCAAATCACACGAGTAAGCCTTGGCCCAATCGTGTGATTTACACGAGCTGGCCTAGGCTCATTCGTGTAAACCACATGAATCGGCCAAGGCCAATTCGTGTGTTTCACACGAATGGGCCATTAAAAACAATTTTTTTTTTTTTTTTTTTTACCATTGCGTTCGTCTCGTCGAGATAAGCGATTTGAAAAAAAAAATCATCGGAAACGGACGCCCGAGTGCAAAGTTATGGCCGTTTGAAGTTTTTTCGTATTTAATCTGTATTTTTTGAAAAAAAAAAAGTCAAATGATTGTTATTAGTTAGCGATTTTTATATTAATTATCGTTAAATAATATACAAAAATTAACGTTAAAACGATAATTTTGTTCGTTAACACGTTAATGTTGTTTAATATTTCAATTGTTTTGTAATTAACGTTAAGCGGTTTTATTTTTAAAGCGGTTTTATTTTTAAAGCGGTTTTAAAAATCGAGTTTTAAAATAACAAAGGGGAAAAAACAAAAATTGGTGGGTCAAATAATTAACAAAGGGCAAGAAAGTAATTTTAGGGGGCGGGATTAGTAAAATGGGGGGCGGGATATAGCAAACCCCTTTTTTTTTCGGCTAATTAACAGGCATATCCGTCTTAAACTTAAGATCGGACAAATATGTTATGTGAGATATATAAGACAAAGACATAATGCGTGAGAGAAGAGCAAAAACTTGTCCTATATATCTATGTAGATAGAATAAAATTTGACCCATTTTAATAATAAAAGGACAAAATAAACTATTTTATTTACGGAGTTGTTGTAAAGGTCTCTTAAAAAAAAGTTCTTGTAGCAAAAGGAAGGAAAATTCATCTTCACATACATAGTTAAATTAATTTTAGGGCTGCTTTCTAATTTCAGTTCTTCTCAACCTTTTTCTTGACCCAATCAAGTAAGTGCGTAAACATAGCATTTATTGGAAGTATAAGTTATGAGTTCGGTCAGTTTGGGTCGGGTCTATTATGGGTTTGTAAAATAAGATTTTATACGGGTTGGGTCTATTACAGATTACATGTCGGGTTACGGTTTAAACAAGTCAGATAAACGTATTTTTATCAATGTTTATTCTCTAATTTTAATTAATAAACATATAATTATTCTTTATTTTTATATTTACCTACTTTAATATATCAGGTTAGTAAGAATATATTTAATATCACAACATTATAGGAAGTACTCCGTATGTAATTGATAAGTTGTTACATGTACGTCACAAAACTATATTTATATGTTAATAATTTCAGTAATTAATTATGTGGTAAAACTATGATGTAAAACAAACATAAGCATATTTTCTTTAAATAATTTTAACGTTTAAATTATTTTTATAATTTGATATTATTTTTAGTTGCTTTATGCTCAATTTTTTTTTAATAAAATAACTATTTTCTGGTCAAGTCACGGGTCGGACGGGTCTTGACCTTAAATGTTCCGGTTATTATCGGCTCGAGTCGTTTTTGGGTTCGGGTTATTTTCGGGCGGGTTTTGGCCAATTTTTCGGGTTGTGTCATCTTTTAACATGCCTATTAATTAGAATTCAAATAGGATCCTTCCTATTTTGAAAAGAAATAAAAGGTCTATTTCCTCTAAAATAGTCTAGATTTTATTTTTCAACAACCTAACGATTTGCGCTTTCTTATGAAAGATCCTCTATATATTAAAACCCAAACATATAAAGTCCCTACATTAACCCAGGTCATCCCAACAAATTTTTTTTTGTTCTTCAATATACATGGGAATAAAAGTAATGAGAATAAAAGTAGTGGTGGACCCCGCTTTTTTTTTCTCCATTACTTTCTTTTAGAATTTAGACTTTAGAGTTTTTCATGTGTATAGTTATTTGTTTTTACTATTTTTTTGGCTATATTTTTTATTTTAGCCTCTTCATATATTTCATTTGTCTTATATAACTCATTTGGAGTAAATAAAAGACATACTCAAATAAACCCGAACTCGAAAATTCGATTGAAAATATTTGGGGACTTTTTATAAAAACGGCAATAAAAAACTAAGCGTCGTTGACATTTTTCCTACTTTCTCAATTTTACCCTTGACTTTATAAATCTTATTCCCTCCGCCTAAGTCATTTTTTAAAACTTTATCTTAGATATTGTATTAAAATATACACAAATAATTGAAACGACGGAAATACTTTCTTTCTCAATATTTTTTTACTATTTTTAATGAAAATCACAATAAATTTAACAAAAAAAATATATTGATGAGATTAAAAATTAATAACAAAAAAAATGAATTCAACAAATAATTAAAAGGACTAATGGTAATGATTTTTTAACAAATTAATCTATCAACGAGGATAATTCAAACATCTATATTAAAGTTTACTATAAAAAATACTAAAATTTGAACCAGGCATGAAAAATCGTCTAATACCACTATACCAGACTGGGACGTAAACATTTTATGCCTGAACATTGGCCAAGATGCAGGAGATCTACGTCTAAGAGCAAATCACTTTTTTTTTTTTAAAATGTATTTGAATTTGTTTGAATTATCATCATTAATACATGAATTTGTTTAGTGGTCGTGAAATTATATGGAGTATAATTTGGTAGGAGCTTATAATTTAGTCTTAGACAAATAAAGGTTTTGGATTGTTAGGCTACTTGAAAAAGGGTTGGTTTCGACTAAAATCATTTTACAGTGAATTAGTGTTAGAAAATCAATTAAAGACAAATATCTCACTTTTCAAAACTTGGGTAGTATACAGATAAACTTTGAAGAGACAATATCTCACTAAGTTATTGAGACACCATTCTGTCATACCACTTGATATAATTTTCGTACCATTTCTATTATTGATTGTGACTCACAATGTCTCTTTTGTGTGACACATGTTTTCATATCAGTTGTAATTATTTTATCATATATTGTAACCATTATTAATTAATATCCAATTTTATAGTATACGTACACCTTTTATTACTTTTTGTACAAATTTTTCATCAGTTTATATTTAGTCTTTCAATAAGTAAAATTGTAAGTCATTTTACACTAATTTAGTGTAAAAACGCCTTACACAAGAATTATTATTTGTAAAATATATTTGGGTAATTTCATAAATTCCACCCAATTATATCATGTATGTTTCGTTAATAATATCTTTACTATTTTTCATAAAAACATCCCCGTGTAATTTTGCACGAGGTTAAAACTAGTTATGTTTAAAGAAAATGAAATGAAAACAACAATATATATTCTGGTGAAGGAAAAAATAAACCTTCATTTTTTTTTGGGAAGTAGAGAGGATTCCTGCTCCATGGCATTTGTTCTTTGGTTACAATATGACATATTTTTAATTCTCAATCGTCTATCTTAACAAATTAAATGATAATTTTAATTTGTTCGTTATTAAAAAATTTCACCTCGATTCTTGTATTAGTAATATCAGTAGTTATTGTGTGAAAGGTCTCATTGTGTATTTGATCCAACTTCCAACACCATCAACTTAAATGACAATCACTTTTTATACAATTGGTGTAAATAATTATCGTACTTTAAATTTATCTAGAAACCGATATCTTCTTCTTATGGTTGAGACTTGAGAGTTGAGACTATGCACCTTCATTCATGAATTTAAAATGATGGACGAACATAATCAATATATATATATATATATAAGAGGCTTTTTTCAGGCAACGAGAGAGTCTCCAACTATTTCAAAACACTATTTTATTTTTTATTGATAAAACTACCTTACACATAATTTTATTAGGCTAATTAAATATTAAATAAAATATATTATATTATATAAAGATTGAATTTTAATATTATCAACTTTTATTCATACATATACTTTCCAAGTTATGGTTAAACTCTTAAATTTTGATTATATTTTTTAAATTAATTATTTTTCTAATAATATTATCAACTTTTCAATTTTTTAGAAACTCTTTAAATAAAATTTAAATTCATAACTATTATTTGCCCCACATTGGAAAATAATGTAGATGTGCTAAAAATATTACATATAAATAATAGAATTTTCCCAGATTGGAAAAATAATAAAGTGGGTAATCCTATGATTATAAATGGGAGTCATCCTTAAACCTTATGTATCAACCCAAAAATTTTGAATCTCTTAAATATTGTCTTAGAGATCTCTTAAAAGTTTGTAGATGTGATGAATATACAATGTATAAATAGTAAAATTGTCCCACATCATAAAATTAACATAAGGTGGGTGATCCTATGATTAAATATATGAATCATTCTTGACCTTATATAACAAACTAAAATCTTTTAAGTCTCTTAAGTATTGTCTTAGAGATCTCTTAAAAGTTTTTCTATTATTATCTTCACAATTGTTAAATTTGCATCATTAAAAATTAATTTTAAAAGGTATTATTAAAAAAATTGAAGTATTGTAAAAAAAATTATGAAGATAATATAATTAGATTCGTGGTGAAAAAAAACCCTGAAAAGTATAGAAACTCATATTATTTGAACATATTTGGTGTAATTTTTAGTATATTATTTGTCATACATTGAAAAATAATGTAGTTGTGGTGAATATATTACCTATACATAGTAGAATTGTCTCACATCAGAAAATCATCATAAGGTGGGTGATCTTATGATTACAAATAGGAATCATATTTGGAACTAAAGTTTCAACCCAAAATTTTTTGAGCCTCTTACATATTGTCTTACAAAACTCTTAAAAGTTGTATTATAATTTTCACTATAGTGAAATTTACATCATTAAAAATTAATTTAGAAAAGTATCATAAATAATAATTTTGATGGTAAACTATTTAATGTGTTATTTGTTCCACATTGGAAAAAACAATGTAGGTATCGTGACTTGTGAATTTATACTACGTATAAATATCAAAATTTGTACCACATTAAAAAATTATCATAAAGTGGAGTGATCATAAATATGATCATCGTACGAGCTTTTAAACTATTTTTTTATATTGTTATGTTAATAAATGACTTTAAAATTTAATAAATGACATTTAAAATATTTTTTTATTATTCTATTATTAATATAACAGTTTAATAACAGTAAAGAAATAAATATTATATGAAAAAAGATGGTGTAATACTTAGTTTGTTATTAGTCCCACATTGAAGAATAATGTATGTGTGCTGAATATAATACTTATAAATTGGAAATTGTCCCACATTGAAAAATTATTATAACATAGGGTGATCCTATGATTATAAATATGAGTCATCCTTGAACTTAGGTATAAACCTACAATTTTTTAAGTCTCTTAATTATTGTTTTAGAGAGCTCTTAACAAAATGGAATTATAATAGTCACAATAGTTAAATTTACATTATTAAAAATTAATTTATAAAATTATCATAAATAATAATTTTGATGGTAAACTACTTAATGTGTTATTAGTCTCACATTGAAAAATAATGTATTTGTAGAAAATATATATATACTAATCATGATTATAAATAGGAGTCATTTAGTCTCTTAAGTATTGGTTTAATGAACCTTTAAAATTTTGTATTATTAATTCCACAATAGTAAAATTTACATAATCAAACTTAATTTAGAAAATTTAGGAAAATATCCTATATAAGTAATAATTTTGATGGTGTACTACTTAATAAGTTATTTGTCCCACATTGAAATATAATACAAGTGTGGTAAATATATTACGTATAAATAGTATATTGTCCCATATCAGAAAAATATCATAAGTTAGGGTGATCCTATAATTATAAATAAGATTCATCCTTGGAACTTAGATATCAACCCATAATCTTTTGAGTCTCTTAAATACTATCTTAGAGAGCTCTTAAAAATTTGTATCCACATTAGTGAAACTTACATCATCAAAAATTAATTTAGGAAAATATCATTAAAAAATAAAGTGAAAAATATTTTATTTATCTCAATATACATTTCCTATATTATATTCAAGTGGTGTTTATAATTTGTATATAAATTTTTTTACATTCAATTCACAAAAACTATAGTAGAAAATTTTTGAGTCATTCACTTTCAACTTAGTGAAAATGACCATCAAGAAAGATATTCACCCAAAATCTTTTGAATCTTTCAAGTATTATCTTTCAGAGATTTTAAAAGTTTGTATTATTATTTCTACCTTAATGAAATTTACATCATCAAAATTAATTTAGGAAAGTATCATATATAATAATTTTAATGGTAACTACCAAATTTGGTATTTGTCTCACATTGAAAAGTAATGTAAGTGTGGTGAATATACTATGTATAAATAGAAGAATTGTCTCACATCGAAGAAATATCATAAGCTGGGATGATCACGCGATTATAAATAACAGCCGTCCTTGAAACTTAGAGATGAACCCAAAGTCATTTAAGTCTCTCAAATACTCCATTCGTCCCGGTCATTTATTTGTTTGCCTTTTTTTAGGAGTATTTTAATCAAAGGCAAACAAATGATTAAGACGAAGAGAGTATTGCTTTAGAGAGCTCTTAAAATTTTGTATTAGTTATGAAAATAATATAATTAAATTCGTGGTAAAAAAAATGTTATCATTACAGTATAGAATTTCATATTATTTGCATATACTTTGTGTAATTCTTAGTATGTTATATATCTCACATTGAAAAACAATATATGTGTGGCGAATATACTAATAACTATAAATAGTAGAATTGCTTCATATCGAACAATTAGCATAAGGTGAGGTGATCAACCCAAAATCTTTTGAGTTTCTTAAACATTGTCTTAGAGAGCTTAATTCTTAGGTACTTTGAATCATTTTTTGAGTCATAATATAGATCAAATATAACTTGAGTCCCGACAAGGTTGGTAACATATGTTTAAAATACAATAAGCTGGATCAATATATCAATATTATTTTTTAAAAAATTACGGAGTATATTATATTATAGTCTTAAAACTTCAAAAGTTTATTTTTATAAGTTAACTGTTATAGGAAAATTACGAAAAATGATATTAACGTAAACCCGTGCATCGCACGGGCATGAAATCTAGTTAATTAAGATAATCAACTTGTTAAGATTGTCGTGGAGTTGACGTAGGAATCCCCCAAAATCTAAACAATAGTGTTTTAGCACTAATTACAGTATGTTGCTTTACTAAACTACTAATCAATGTCTATCTAGTCTGGAATCATGGTTCTTCCCCTCGTAATCACTTAACCACCAACCAAAAATCTTAGATTATTGGTCAAGACAAAAATACTATTATGACAATAGTTGATTGAATGTTCACATTTTCACAAATTCTAAAACAGATATATTTATCTTAAACTTAAAACAGGTAAAATATTGGGTATTATATGAAACATAATACCTAGAAATAAAGCTAGGAAATGAGGTCAAATTTCGTTTTTACAAAACATTCAAAAAAAAATTAATTGCAAAAAGATCATTCTGATGCGACTGTTGGTTTTTATTAAAAAAGACCGAAGCAAAAATCTTTCTCTTATTTGAGTTTTCCTCTTACATGCATGGTTCATTTTCATATTTAGCATTTCTAAAGCATATACGGAGTAGTATATTTTGTTCTTAGCTAAGTCTTTGTGCCAAAAACACAAAACAGAAAATTAACCGAAATATATAATGCTTTCATTATTGGGTACTACTTACTACTCTTGCACGTGAAGGTAAGCAAAGTCATTGGTGGCTATAATTCTTCTTTATGAAACTTTTGTGCTTAAAATCATAATAATCTGAATATAGTGGCGTTTGTTTAGGTTGTTAAGACTTAGTAGCCAAGCTAACTTCACCAAATATAATCCACTCATATTATAATTTAATAATAATAATAATAATAATATTATTATTACGTCGTGTTTCCTAGGATACTTAGTACTTGTATAAACTAAGATATATATAGAAAGTATATATAGTTTGTTAATTGTTAGGTCGTCATAAATATTCTAAGTCAAGAATAATAAGTAAGAAAAAATGAGCACAGCAAGGTTCATCAAATGTGTTACTATTGGAGATGGTGCTGTTGGTAAAACTTGCATGCTTATCTCCTATACAAGCAATACTTTCCCTACGGTAAGTTTTTTGTTAACTAGGTTAAAGTTTTGTTAGTAGGAACTAGGGACGGTAATGGTGAGTCCGATCTGAACCAAAATAGACTCGATTTGAACGAATTTATTATGCTTCACTTGGCTAAAAGTTTTAGTTCACCCCTTTGTCATCGTTTAAAAATCAAGTATTTTATGCGATACTAGAACTCAGATTTTACTCCCTTTTCCCCAGTTATTTGTTTGCTGTATTGGGTTGAATCTAGTTTTGGATTAAGTTTTAAATCCGGTTTTAGTTGTGGTTATATAGATACGGTTTTTCTAACATGTGTGCTAAGGGCACATGTTAATAAGCTAATTGGAGAAATATTGTTGATAACATATCATGAAAAATTGATTTACAAACTCATTTTTAACATAATTAATGAAATATTTTCAACAATGTTTCTCTAATTAGCTTATTAACCTGTGCCCTTAGGGTTAGAAAAACAACCGAGATAGAAAATTACTATATATGAATCGATGTCCAATTGTCCACTCAGGATATATCAAGTTTGATTGAAAAGGTTTGGATTTTGCAATGTCAAACAAATTTTGTACTTAGGCCATGAACAATAACAATTCTTAATAACTTTACCGTATCCTTTAGACATTTCCATTAATTTTTACTTTAACCTTCACATCATTGTATTTATGCATGCTTGATATCCTTAGTTATCTTCTTGCGTTGTATAGGATTATGTTCCCACGGTTTTTGACAACTTTAGCGCTAATGTGGTGGTGGATGGCAGCACGGTGAACCTCGGCCTATGGGACACGGCAGGTTTGATTGGTTTTCGATCAGATCCTTTATTTTGATGTTACTCCGACACTTTACATTGGCCGCTACGCCTGCGTGTCCTGTCAAACACTACTTGAAATGTCATTAGACATGACATGACATGACACTTTCACACTTCATTTCACACAAAAAAATTGAAAATTTCACAGAAAATAAACGTATCCGACCCTTCTACATTGACAATTGTAGGCTTGAAGCGAAGTCCAAGTAACGTGATATTGTCTTACTAATTTAAACCATACTACACATAGTAAAATGTTTTACTGATCAAACCATGTATGTGCAATCTATATTAGGGCAAGAAGATTACAACAGGTTAAGGCCTTTAAGTTATAGGGCATCTGATGTCTTTCTGTTGGCCTTTTCTCTTATCAGTAAGGCTAGTTATGAGAACGTCCACAAGAAGGTACTTTAACATTTTGTTATTTGATGGTACATAATTTAAACGTTATATCGCCAAATTCCCTTCATTTTAAAGTTCGTTTTCATTTTCATTTTGTTTAGCTTTAATTCATTCCGTTCAATAATAACCATGAGCACTGAGCTCACCATCCAAAATTAATTTAGCTTAATTCAGTTCTGTTTTAATTAATAATTATAAGAAACAACAACAATAACGAACGGTTCATTATCGTCAATTCGTCATTATTACTATTGTTTGCTATTTTGTTGATGTCAATATGATTTTGTTTATCATATGTTGTGGAACAGTGGATCCCTGAGCTTAAACATTACGCTCCAAAAGTGCCAATTGTTTTAGTAGGCACAAAATTAGGTAATCTTGAATTCACAGACATTAATTACATCATGTTTTATTATGTGTCTAATGTAATTACAAATCTAACAAATTAATGACAAACAGATTTGAGAGACGACAAACAGTTTTTGAAAGACCATCCAGAGGCAACCCCTATTACTACTTCTCAGGCAAGTTATTATTAGATTTATTACGGAGTATTATTTTATTATATAATATCTCCGTATTTTTTTCATTTTCTACATGATAATCTCAGTTAGAGGTCATAACTCACGATAATGACGATTTTTTTCTATTTGGAAGATATCGTAGAGACGATCAATTTGTAAAAAAAAAAAACCCCGACATATTCGGAATTCGCCACAAAGAGGTACGATCAGACATACTTTAAACTTTGATTGACAATACCTCTTTGTGGCGAGTTTGTGACTGATTGTACCTCTTTGTGGCGAGTTCTTACTGCCCGCTTCATAAGTCATATAAGTTTTCACTCTAAAATCAATTGACAATATATAGAGCGAGCGAGTAACCTCTTAGCTTATAAAAGTGATAATCTTTTATCAATGTGGGATAACACTCCCTTGATCTGTCTTAATCATTTGTTTGTCTTTAATTAAATTCACTTGTTCGTCTAACAAATTAATTATGAAGGACTCTGTATTTTATAAACAGGGTGAGGAGCTAAAGAAGATGATCGGAGCGGTTGTTTACGTTGAATGTAGCGCCAAAACTCAACAGGTATACGATATTGATCAATGTGAAGTAGGTGATTAAACTCACGCTAAACTTAGTTAAGAAATGTTAAATGATACTCTCTATGTTTCATTTATTTCTTTGCTTTTTTATCTTTGTATATGATATTTTAATTAAAGACAAACAAATGATATTTGGTAAATTTATATCAATCTAGCAATTTAGTATAATGTCGTTATTGTCTAAGAGAGTCATGGTTGCAAATCTCAAGTTTTTGAATAAGTACCAATCTATTGTTGATGAGTAGTATTAACTTGTTATTGTCATGCGACAATTAAAGCTTAAATAAATTGTTAATGACACCCAAGATCAATTTACTCAAGAAAAAAGTTTGACTACAAAGATCGTACGTAGACCGTAAAAGGCTAGGATTATTATTACTCTCTTAGAATAATTTGTGTTCTCTTGTTCAATTAACTTTTACTCCGAGTTTCTTCAATTAGTAGATTATACAATTAGTTGTATGCAACTGGTAGTATAGATTTTGAGTTTTATACTAAAGAAGTTGAGCTCATATGTACATTTTACGAGCTTTATTGGAAACAAATATGAGTGCCTTTATATAAATTTTAAACTGAAAGTATTAGAGCATCTCCAATGGTAAGCTAGTTGCAACTAGCTTACCTTTGCCACATGGGATTTTCAAGCTAAAACATTTTTAAGCTACAAACTACCCCAATGGTAAGCTACTAGTGTTGTGGTTTAGATGAGCCCATATATCAACTACCTTCCACATCATCACTCATTTAATTAATACATTTCATTATTTTACCTAAAAAAATTAAAATTAAAAATACTCATTTAATTAATACATTCCATTTGAGCTACTAGCTCCATGGGGCTACTAGCTCAATTTAAGCTAATCTAGGTGGAGCTCTCCAATGGTCAAGCAAGTAGCTTGAAATTTTTTTTATTTGCAAGCAAGTCCTTTTGGTAAACCATTGGAGATGCTCTTATAATAAAACTAAAAAACAATACATATAATAAGCTCATTTAGATTTTATTTTGGACACCTAAATAATTAAAATGTAACTAAAAAATTTTAAAAGCTCAAAAAAATTGCATATAAACTCGATTAGATTGGTATTGGATGTACGTACCAGGCTCATATACATTGGTTATACGATCTTATTTGTGGAGTTTCTTTGTCCACTTGTCATAACAAATTTAAAACTTTTACCCAGAGATGGCTTGAATCCTTCATCTTTGAAATTGGTTTGACCAAAAAAAAAATTAAAGCACTAAATAAGTTCCTTTTTTTTAATTGCTTTTTTGTTCTGGATTGTGGATTGTGATGGGACAAAGCAAAGTGGGTATATTTCTTTCTCTAGTCAAGTATCAATCCTTGGATGCGATTCTCGACACAATTTTCATCTTGAATCATTCAATAACAGTATTTTTGTAACACAAAGACAGGTCTGCGTATATTCAAACCCCCTTACCCTACCCGTAATTTGTCGGACATTGTGTAAGACACTATACTAGTATACTAGAGTAATAATAACGGTGGTGGTTGTAATTGTAATTGTAATTGTAGTACTGCTCCTGTTACTCTAACTTCTTGTAATTCGTTTGGAAGTTTCATAAATTATTTAACAAATAATTTTTGTTTTTATTCAGAACGTGAAAGCTGTATTTGATGGTGCTATCAAAGTTGCAATGAAGTCGCCTAAATTGAAGAAAAAGCCACTCCGTCGAAAATCAAAATTGCCATGCATTTTTCTTTAATCAGAGATTAATGTTTTTAATTCATTCATTTATCATCACTAGAAATGCAAATGTTCTATATATTATATTTTAAATCTTATAAATTAGGGCGTATATTGTAAGATCTTAATAGATATCATGAAATCTTGTACAATATCTTATCCATTCTTCTTATAAAAGTATTATCTTATCATAATAATTTTGAAATATATATTAAAAAATTACGAAACGTATATGTTCGAATTTGTAATGAAAAATGCTTTGATCACGGTTTTTTTTTCCTTATATCTTATCATAATATATAATTTTGAAAAATATATATTAATAATTATATCTTATTTACCTTCATATTATCAATATATATAGTTTTGTTTTATAGTAAACATTGGAGGCATGATGAGAGAACATTAAAAAAATTCGAAGTGTACGAGTTATGCATTAAAAATCGTGTTTAATTGGGCAAGATGTACGATGAAAGAACATATAAAAAAATTGCTCAAGTGAATGATTGCACTCATTTAAGGTACGAAAAAATATTGTCAACCACTGTACCTACATAAATAATGTGCTTCTTTACTAATCAGATTTTTATTTATTTTCGAAAAATGGGGTACAGATACATCCGTTCCTCCATCAAAATATCCTCTGAACCCAAACTTGACCCAGTTGACCCGTTTACCAAGTTTACTCCACAAGAGATTTGGGCCCCAAAATTGAAGGCTTAATGCATCACTCTATTCGTCGATAGTGTTGTTCTGTTAGACGTCCCTCTTCTCCCAACAATTTTCACATGCAGCGGTAAGAGTTGCCTCTATAAATATGGCCACAAAATAAATCATACTCCACATCTATATCTTTAAATAGCAATTACATAAATTCTTTAGTCTTTTTTTTTTATTATTATTATTTATCATTAACATTGCAAGTAAACCTTAATTAGTTGTGCAAATGGCTCCTTCATTGCCACTCGAAAACTTAATTCTAGCCACTGCTGGTATGATCGCTCCCCCAGTTCAGGTCACTAGCGACGAGGATAACGCTTCAACCCCAGTGTAATAAATAGTGTTTTTAACTACGAAGGCCTTTACATACATTGTTTATAATTTATATTAAACTCCATTTATTGATAGTAGTAAATGAGTGTTTAGCTAATAAAAGGAATATTTTACATATTTAGACGGTTTTATTCTATAATTTATAATGTAAACCACAATTTAATTTGCATTATGATGCTCGGGTATTGTGTACGTTTATCTATTGTACGTGTATGTTGTGTGTAGGTGAATGATATATTTCACCATTGTCATATGTCTTAATCGATAATAAAATGTGAAGGCCATTATATTTCGGAATATCTAGACGTATTTTTTTCATTCCTTATTCGTATATATTATCATCTACATTTTGCTTTTCTCGGATCCCTAGGTTGATACTCTAAAATGACCGTTGGTTAAGCAATGGCAATTTGAGGCGAAGATCATGTGCATCTAAGAGTTTGGTTATCAGTAACGCAATACTCCGTACTATTTTGCTAAAATACTAATAAAAAAGAAACCTATTTGTATATTGTTGATTTTAAAATCCCCCTACTACTAAAAGAATAAGTGAGCTCTAAAATTTTCACGCTTAAGTGAAATGCTCTATGATTGGTCCTAACACTAAATGTCATATTCATTCTATACCATAAATAGGAAATACTAATACATGCAATACCTAAACACACTTTATGGTATATTTTGATTGTGTTACAAATGTGGAATTGCACTAAGAACACATAGGTTATGAGAGAAATATTTAGCAGATTCTTTTTCACATTTCTACTCCGTATCTTTTTATATTTTTATACAAATATGCTACAAGTTGATTATTTCCTTTTGAAAATTCTCTAATTTTAATGCATCTCCTACATATTAAAAGAATAAGTATATCCAAACTTTTCTCTTCAAATGCCACTCATAGTTTAATAAGGAAACATATAAATTTATTAGAGTATTTCTTCAAATTTTAATAAGAAAACTAATGAGAATTAAAGTCATATAATGTAATAAACTTGAATAGCTAACACTAACAACAAGAAACTATATAATGATGATTAATTTTTACCATGACAACCTTGACCTATTTTAATTTAAAAATAATCGATAATCATTGAAGGTAAAATTGTTAACTTTATATTTTCTACCTCTTAATACAAAACATTATTAATAGTAATTAATTTAATTAAGATTAAATTTCAATTTGAGTTAAATATGAATATGAATAGTAAACAAAAATGGAGAGACGGTCTAGTAAACAAAGTAAGTGTTTGGAGAGACGGTCTCTAAAAAATAGTCACAATCTACAATTGAAGGAAAACGCTTATTATTATATACATGTACCAAATAAGAGTCGATCACAAATTCATAATAAAATAAAAATGGATTAACAGATACTTCGTACTACTTATGGACATACTAATGCTGTACAAAAATGAGGCCAACTCACGCACCATCATTAGCAATTAAATCAAATTAAGAAGTCTTAAGATGGATGTTTCGTGATAATAGATTACGAGTTTGATTTCCGTTTTCATTCATGGCGCTGTTTGGTAAACAGTAGATTAATAAATTTTTAGCATATTAGGGACATTTAACATATTTAATTTGACTTGTCATTTGTCAATATGCTATTTAGGGTGTTTGGTAAATAACATATTGAAATACGGAGTAGTAGATTGAGCTCCAATCTACTGTTTTACAATATGATGTTCCCCCAGCATATTCACTTTAGTAGATTGTAGAAAATGTATATGTCGACTATTTAAATATAGATACAACAATCTATTAACTTAAATCCACTAACTACCAAACAACTCTAATAAATTTGCTAATTGAAATATTTAAGTCAAACATGTTAACCGAATCTGTCATTTATAATCTGCTTAACCAATTTGTTTCTTATAATAATAATCTGTTGAATACCCAACCAGTTCCCATATGTTATACATAGTACATAGTATTGATGACTTTATCGTTTACTAGATTTTATGCATGTGCGATGCACGAGTTTACATACGCTGATGTCATTTTCATAATTTTCCTATAACACTGATAAGACAATAATTAACGTATTTTTGACCCTCTTTTTAGCTCTTATTTGACCGTTTTTATAAGTCGTCTTAGTACTATTTACTTATTTTAGAGCTTAATATAATATTAGCTAGTTTATTATAATAAACGACATTTTATGTTATTTTTGGGAATTTGGTACTGCTTCCGTTATTTTATATTTATAGGTACAAATCAAGCGGAGACGGAATGAATAATACGAGTTGAGACGGATTAAGACGGACTTAGACATCGAATCATGTGCAGGAAAAGTCCAAGTTGGCCTTTTATTTACCAAGGTCACATTCCCCTTGTCCAATCTCTTTCGTTGGAATTCACCATCAAATACCAAAATTCAATCAACAAAACAAATTGGAATCTCTGCTGCTTGCTTACCTTCATTACCATCACTTCAATGAACTTATATTCATTATAACCATACTATCCCACCACCAAGAACTCAATTAAGTTCCATTTCCTTCGTCTGAAAACCCGACATCGGAACCCGGAATCGAGCACCTTCAATGGCAGCTGCACCGCCGCACCAAATACTCGACCTCCCTGGCTCAACTTCCGTCCCTCATCCCCAATTGAGCCACCTGGTTCGAGCCTAGTGGTGGTCCGGTGTATCGAGCTCAGGCCTAGCCAAATTCAAACTCCGATCAATCGAATGAAGGCAAAAATGGTGGATGCGATGTAGTCAAGTTCAAGGTAACTCCGTCGCAATAATCAAGCCTTTGGGTCTATGCAAGAAACCAACCGTGCGCAAATCAACATTGCCGTGCGCAACTAATGCAGGACAGGTCCCACCGTGCGGAACTGAACGTGCGCTTCTCACATGTGTCGTGCGATTCACAATGAAGCGTCTGAACTCTGAAGATGTATTTGGTCATTGTTTGTCACGTGTTATTTGGGTATACAGTAGGTCTTGCTTGCGACGGATCGGATCTTGCGACGGGTATTTTGTGAGAGGAAATGGATAGAGTGGACAAGGTGGGCACCCCCCATGTGCTTCTCCACTCACCCTTGATGGGTATTTTGTGAGAGAATATGGTATCCGTCTTAAGCTTGCGACGGATAGCGTCCGTCGCAAATGAGAATTTGTGTTGGGTATAATGTTGTGCTGGCATTTTGATTAGAGTGCTTTATTGAATGGGCCATTGGACTTACTAGTGATTATTTTGTCCTTGTTATTTTACATGGGTTCATATATAGAGAAAGAAACCCCAAAATTAAGGGGGAGCCACCATTTTTCAGATTTGTTTTAGTATTAGGGTGGTTTCTCTCTCAAAACTCTCCATTAATTTAGTTTAGGAGTAGATTAATTCACTCCAAGATTCAATCTTTTGGGTTTGGAAGACTAACTCTATCATTTTTATATCATTCTAATTCAAAGTTTGGTATTTAATTTCTCATCTCTCTTTGTTATTGTTATTTTTCATTTATTATTGTTTGTTCTTCTAATTTAGTAATAGATTAGTTTAAAGTTTAAATCTTTATACCTTTTCATGTTTAGTCTTATGTTTAGATTAATTATTATTGTGTTTTATGTTAGACTAGTTATGCTTAGTGAGTAGTGACCCTTTCTAGGGTCCGATTAAGTCTAATAATGGGTTTTGATTGGTGATTGGTTGAATTAGCAAGTAGTGGTTTATGGGTGATTGTTTTTGGTTGGGTGTTTTTGTATTGACCCTTTATTTGACTCTTGTTCAACCCTTAGAGGCTATCAACGGGAGTTGGGCTTACGGTTGTGGGATTGGGTAGATTTGGGGATCGACTCTAGGTGGGTCATTCGCGGGAGTGAGACCCCTTAAAGAGACTCTACCTTTTGGCTAGGGGATTTCATCCGCGGGAGTGGGAAAGACCCTAGTTGGGACCTAAGTGTTGACCCGAAATGCCTTGGACTCGTGTAGGGGTTATCCATGGGAGTGGGACCCTTTATCGACCCTAGAGGCTACCTATACTCGGGAGGGTTAGGTAGTTAGTTTAGATAACATTGTCCCACATGAACCCACATTCCACCACTTGTTGATAGACCACCCACCGTTGCATCCCATGAACTAAGACTTGATCGGATCTAAGTTACCTTAATCTTAAATTAATCCCGTATTTTCCGTAGCTTATTTGTTTAGTTTGCATTTTAGTCTACATCTTATTATTGCATTTAGTTATCATTAGTTGAATTCAAATTTCCCCCTTCTATCGACTGAGCTAGCGCCCCTTGAAACCGACTAGTAATCGTTTTGCTCTCCGTGGAAATCGACCCTCAAGTGCTACTTTGATAACCGTGCACTTGCGGTATTTAAAACCACATCAAACACTTTACTTATAAAAATAAACTTTTGAAGTTTTAAGACTAATAAAATATACTTCGTAATTTTTAAAAAAATAATATTGATATATTGATTAAACTTCACTACTACAATTTTAAGCTAAGAGGACGCCCCTTAGAGGACGGTTGGGGACGGAACCGTGTTATATCAGCCAATTAATTTTAGCGCCATAAGTGATCGCATAAAGAGGACGGTTAATTAAGAGACCCGTTCTCGATTAGTAAACAACAAGCACGGTTAGTCAATATAACCGTACTCTTATCAATAAACAAGGCGGGTTGTTACTAAAACCGTCTTCTTATTTTTATACTAGTGATACTTATTCTGTCAACTCCTTGCTCTTCTGCCTTCCTCATATTCTCACACACGTTATTTTACCCTAGCATAACCAACAGCACCGACCATGATGCTACCAGTCTACCACCACCCCCGACCCTCCTTACAACCATGGCACCATACCATCGACGATTTTACCCTCCTCGCTCGTTTACCTTCTCGTTCATCACCAGTACGTTCTCGTTACCACCGCCGACCCTGGCGCTACAACCACCGCAATTAAACAATCTTCTTGCCGAGGTAGTGTGTCTCTCCTTTAATCCAAGTTACTAAAGGCTATATTGTCCATCATTTTGTTTATATTGCCCTCGTTTTTTTTTTGTTTATATTGCTCCTGTTTTGTTTTGAATTGTGAATTTATGTGTTGATATAATATGAAAGTTCAAGTGGTAAACTTGTTGTTTTAAGGGTAGTGTGTCATATAATCTACTAATCCAGTGATACATTTTTAGTTGTAGATGTAACTAAATATTCACCATTAACATCATTCTCAATAATCTGTTTGGTTACTGTGAAATTTATAATTTGATGTTTTAATGAAAAAAAATACGGAGTATATTAATACTACTTTGTTGATTTCCTTCCCATCTATTTATCAGTCAATTAATCTTTTTGCTCTTCAAAATTTTAAAATAAGCTACTGCATTTCAGATTAGCTCTTGAATGCACTATTTGAAGAGCTCTTGTATACTTTTATTCCAATGTTTTTGCTTCATTGGAGACGTGCAGACATTTTATATGCTAACGACACGCCGTATTTAAAATTTCAGACCATGAATACCCTCTTCCATAGCATACCAAAGACCAATTGTCATTCATTCTGGTTGAAAACTATCGGGGTTATTTGGGATGATACTTCATTAGTACAAATAGAAAATGGAATGCTTAGTACGAGATTTGACAATCATTCTTGTGACAACCCTCGCGAATGCGGAAATATAAAACAAACAAGCATGTGAAATATATTGCGGAAATAGGTAGTTTTTAAAAACTTTTATACATGCAAGTTAAATAAAACGAGGAGTGTCAAAATATTACAAACTAAGTACGAAATATAACAAAGAGACGGAGTCTCTTCAAAATGTTAACAAAGAACAAGTGTTTAGCAAACTAGCTAAAATCGTCTAGAGGTGTTTCTTCCAGGGACAACGCCCGCTAGCTCACACCCGAACCCCAAAACATCATATCCAAAAAGGCATCCAAGCAAGCAACCTGTTCATTCATGAAAAACATGAACGCCACAGTCAGTGGGGAGTAACTCCGGGTTCCCCCAGCCATATCACATTAAACGTACATATAAGGAAATACAAAAGTGAAATCATGCATATATAGATATCCATGTGAGTTACGATAAGAATAAATAGGCAATCCAATATATAATGATAAGCTCATATGGAAATCAAATTGAGGAACCATCATGTTATTCAAGACTCGTGGAAGACACTCTTAGGCAACCGAATACGCTCACTAGGGCTTACATCTCACCGTTAGCGGTATAAGTTTGATAAGATTGAGACTCGACAAACAAACCATGCCAAGTCATTCAATGATCAATCATATAATCAGTCTGTAATTCATCCATCCAAACAACGTCGTCGTATGCCCACTAACACATGCAATTAAGCAGTAGGATACATCCCCGTTCCGACATTCCAGCCTTACGAACGTGGAGGTAGCCAAGGGAATGAGAGTACAAAGCACATAACAAAATAGTGCTGAAACCGTAACATTTGTAGAAACCGACTCAAAGTGGGACATACCAAAAACCGTCACAAAACATGTGATACAAGAGAATGGAATATCATATATTCGAAACATTAATATTATAAGTCACTACGTAAATTTATACGATAAACGGACCATGCGAACTATTATAAATTACGAGTTTAGAAAATTATAAGAAAAAACGTCCAGCGGGTTGCCGGCCGGTCAGTGGACCGGCGGCCGGGCACCCGGCTGACGCCTCATGCATAACACAAAAACTCATCAAAAATGCAGTGTTCCCAGCCGGTCAGGGGGCCGGCGGCCGGGCACCCGGCTGGTAGCACCGTTACACAAAAATACAAAGTCATTCTGATGTGTTCCCAGCCGGTGGGCAGACCGGCGGCCGGTGACCCGGCTGGGAACCCCAGTTCACCCGAGAGCCTTCAATTCACATTCAATCATTTTAAATTCTCATAATCTACTTCCATCAACTATCATTGATCAATAATCATCATCAACAATCATCAACTAACAACAATAATCATCAATAACACAATTCCTAAGCTTACTAATCGTATTCTAAATACGAATTCTAACATTGAAAACATGTAAAACACGTAAATGATATCGAGTAACCCTTCACCGTTACCTTATTGCGTCTTCACTCCGCTTCAAGGTCCTCTTCAATCAAGAAGTAGTCTTTGTCGGGATCTTGAAGGTCACCACCTACAAATAGTTAATAAAAGATGAATATAATTCACCTTGAGAAAGACGGAAAGTTTGAAAAGCGATAAAGACGGTAATTTTATTATCAATACGGATAGATGAAGATAAGAGGGGAAGAATAAGACGAACTTACGCGAATTTGAGCGAGAAATGAACAAGTTATGACGATTCTAAGCTTGGAAGAATTGGAAGCTAGGTTTTTATGGGGTTTTCTTAGTGAGGAAGAAAGAAATGAGTTGTGTGAGTGAATTAGGTTATGAGGGAGTATATGTAGAGTAAGTGGAAAAAGTCAAGAGAAGTCAAAGACGCCTTAAGACGGGATTTACTTGAAATCTCGCGTAATATCCAAATACGAACTCGGAAATTCTAAATTCGACACGGGAAATTTAATTTACGATTAAAACAAAATTTCGCCGAGAAGTATCCGTAAAAATATTTTTACTATAAAAATAGGGTACATTTACGGGTGTTACAATCACCCCACCTTTTAAAAAAGTTTCGCCCTCGAAACTTGAGCGAAAGAAGGATACCTTAAACGAATAGGCTCGGATATTTACTACGCATAGAAGCTTCCGTTTCCCAAGTCTCTTCTTCGACATTAGCACATCTCCACAAGATTTTCACTAAAGGAACCACCTTATTTCTCAACTTCTTATCTTTGCGGTCTAGGATGCGGATCGGCTTCTCTTCAAAGGACAAATTCGGTTCAAGCTCGGGCATTTCCTTTTGAAAGACATGGCTTGGATCACTTACATACTTTCTCAATTGAGAAACATGGAAAACATCATGAACCTTAGCCAAATTCGGGGGCAATTCCAACTTATAAGCAACGACACCAATCCTTTTCACAATATCAAAGGGTCCAATGTATTTCGGGCTAAATTTACCCTTAACACCAAACCGTTTAACACCCTTCATTGGAGATACTTTCAAGAACACCTTATCTCCAACCTCAAATTCTAGCGGTCTTCTTCGGATATCGGCATAAGACTTTTGACGGTCTTGTGCGGCTTTCATTCTATCACGAATGACCTTCACATTATCGACAGTCTCAACAAAAATATCGGGGCCTAAGTCACGAACATCACTCAATTGATTCCAACATATAGGACTCCAACATTTTCTTCCATAAAGAGCTTCATAAGGAGCCATCTTGATAGATGCATGATAACTGTTGTTGTAGGAAAACTCCACCAACGGTAGACTCTTTTCCCAACTAGATTGGAAATCAAGTGCACAAGCCCTAAGCAAGTCTTCTAAAGTTTGAATAGTCCTCTCGGTCTGACCATCGGTAGCGGCATGAAATGCGGTACTCATCAACGGTTTACTACCCATGGCTTCTTGCAAAGCTTTCCAAAATCTCGAACAGAATCTCGGATCTCGGTCGGATATAATCTCCTTAGGAGCACCATGATATCTAACAATCTCATCAAGATAGGCCTTCGCTAGACGGTCTAAACTCCAAGTTTCTTTGATCGGAATAAATCTAGCACACTTGGTCAAACAATCAACAACAACCCAAACGGCATCTTTACCTCCAACGGTCCTCGACAAAGCCATAACAAAATCCATAGAAATAGATTCCCACTTCCATAGCGGAATATCCAAAGGTTGTAGCAATGCACCAGGCCTCTTGTGTTCAATCTTCACTTGTTGGCAAGTAAGACATCTTCCAACATAAGACACAACATCACCCTTCAAGTTCGGCCACCAAAATTGTAGCTTCAAGTCTTTTTACATCTTATCACCACCGGCGTGAATAGAATAAGGGGAAAGGTGAGCTTCATCAAGAACTCACTTCCTCAAATCAAGAGCATTAGGAACAAATAAACGGCCATGGAAACGAAGAACACCTTCATCATCAAACTTGAAATCTTTAGCTTTACCTTCAAGAAGTTTAGCTTGAATAGACTTGTAGGTAAGATCATCAACTTGGCTTTCGCGGATCTCACGGAGAAAAACAGGTTCGGCAGTCATAGCACCAACATAAACAAATCCACGCTCCACGAATTCCAACCTCAACTTTCGAAACTCGGCACAAAGATCATCGGGTAATACCCGCATAACATTCAATGCATGAGAAGCTTTCCTACTAAGAGCATCGGCAACTACATTAGCCTTCCCTTCATGATACAACAACTCAAAATCATAATCGTTCACCAATTCCAACCATCTTCTTTGTCTCATATTCAACTCTTTTTGAGTAAATATGTACTTCAAACTTTTGTGATCGGTGAATATACGACAATGAACTCCGATAAGATAATGTCTCCATACTTTCAAAGCATGAACAACGGCGGCCAATTCCAAATCATGAGTAGGATAGTTCACTTCATGAACTCTCAACTGCCTCGAAGCATACGCCACCACTTTCCTATTTTGCATAAGAACACAACCCAATCCCATTTTAGAAGCATCACAATAGACATCAAAGTCTACACCATCTTCAGGCAAAGTCAACACCCGAGCGGTAGTTAACCTCTTCTTTAACTCTTGAAAAGCAGCTTCACAAGCTTCATTCCATAGGAACTTGGTTTCCTTCTTCAATAGCTGAGTCATCGGTCTAGCAAGCTTGGAGAAATCCTTGACAAATCTACGGTAATAACCAGCTAAACTAAGAAAACTTCGAATTTCTCTAATATCGGTCGGACTCTTCCAATCAACAACGGCCTAAATTTTAGAAGGATCCACCATTACACCTTCTTTAGAAATCACATGCCCAAGAAAGGACACTTTGGATAACCAAAATTCACACTTGGAGAATTTAGCATACCACTTTTGACGACGAAGAGCACTCAAAATAGTCCTTAGATGAATAGCATGCTCTTCTTCGGACTTGGAGAAAATAAGGATATCGTCAATGAACACCACAACACACTTATCAAGATACTGACTAAATGTGCGGTTCATTTGGTCCATAAAGATAGCGGGAGCATTGGTCAATCCAAATGGCATTACCTTGAACTCATAATGACCATACCATGTACTAAAAGCGGTCTTTGGAATATCAACATCTCGAACGGGAATTTGGTGATAACCGGATCTCAAATCAATCTTGGAAAAAGTAGAAGCACCCTTTAGTTGATCAAACAAATCTTCAATTCTTGGTAAAGGGTACATATTCTTGATTGTAATCCGATTCAATTCACGATAATCAATACAAAGCCTCATAGAACCATCTTTCTTTTTTACAAAAAGAACGGGAGCACCCCAAGGCGAGGCACTTGGTCGAATAAAACCCTTCTCCATCATATCATCTAGCTGCTTCCTTAATTCTTTCAATTCGGTCGGAGCCATACAGTAAGGAGCTTTGGCTATGGGTCCAGAACCAGGTACAAGATCAATAGAGAACTCAACATCACGCTCGGGAGGAATCCCGGGCAAGTCATCGGGGAATACATCAACAAATTCATGAACAATAGGCACGTCTTCAATATTTGGCAAAGAGGTAGTTGAAGAAGTCACAATACACAAGTATGCTTGGTGACCTTTTCTTACCATACTTACCAACTTCATAGCGGAAATCAAAGACACACCTTTTCGGGGATGAGATCCCTTAGGTTATTCTAACTCCTAAAGGATTCTTTAAATAAATCTTTTGGTCTCTACACTCGAACCTAGCATGATACAATGCTAACCAATCAATACCTAGAATTATATCGAACTCTCCTAGAGGGAACTTAAGGAGATTTGCGGGAAAGATAGAACCCGAAATAGGTATTGGTACATTAGATAAAGAGTAGAACAAGAGATAATATCTCCGGATGGTAAGGATATGGGAGTATCCTCACTAGATGAAGGCTCGATAGATAGCTTAATAGCATAAGTCGAAGACACAAAAGACATTGAAGCACCAGTATCAAAAAGAATAAGACACGGTTGCTCTAAGATTGAGAACATACCCATAATGATCTCCGGATGAGCGTCGGCTTCGGCACGGCTCATGACAAAGATAGAACCCTTAGGTTTAGCAGGAGGAGGGGGCAACTTTCGATCGGGGCAATCCTCATAACGGTGACCACCCTTTTGACAAAAGTAGCAAATGTAAGGTCGGTTGGAACAAGACACACCGGGATGGTATGGAAGTCTACACCGGTTGCATACGCGACCTTGAGCTTGAGTTTAAGGAGCATAAGGCCTATGAGCCACATTAGAAGTAGCTCGAGGTATGAAAGGAGCGGGAGCTCTTGTATTTGCATTGTAAGGAGGATTAAATCTCCTCTTGTTAGCATAAGAGTTAGAAGGAGACGGAATAAACGGTCTCTTCCCAAATACATTCGACCTAGGAGCGAAAGAAGGAGAGGGATTATTCATCAAAGCTTCATCTCTAATAGCCTTCATGGAATTCTCGGCCCACAAGGCATCATCATATAAATCCCCAAAGGAGGTAGTATTCCTCCTCACTTTACTTTGAAGAACGGCACTCAGCTTCTTGCGGTAATAGAAGGCTCGGTCCTCGTCATCTCGGATAAGCCTCGGAGCAAAATGAGCAAGCTTGTTGAACTCCGTAGTAAAGTCTTGCGCAGACAAGTTGCCTTGCTTAAAGTCAATAAACTCCTTGAGCCTTTGTTGCTTAAGCTCTTTAGGATAGAATCTACCTTCCACTAGAGCTTTAAAATAAGCCCAATTGAAGTCATCTTCGAGAGTAGCAGTGGCACTAGTAATGGCCCACCAATTATCCGCTTCCCTTACAAGGAAGTGCTTTTCGATCCTCACCTTGTCCTCTTCACGGACTTGGTATAGATCAAACTGCTTCTCCATCTCACGGAACCATTCTGATAGCTCCGTAGGGTCCGGTTCTCCACCGTAGGGTATAATCTTACTCCTAGCTATTTGCCCAGCTACCCAAGCGTAGCCTCCCTGATGGTTATCTTCTCTACGAGGGGGAATCTGGTTGGCTTGAGCTAAAGCCGCATCCGGTTGATTCTTCAACACTTGAGTAAGAGCTTCCAACATGACATTCTCTACTACTCGTGGTCTAACCATCTTCATAAGAAACAAAAACAAATTAAGTTACTCCTATCAATTAGCATAAACAAATAGACTACCAAGTAAAGTCCTTAAATTCTACCCATCTCTCATTTATTATTTTAAGATCAAGTAGTTTAAGTTTAGGGTTCACGTGTGTGCGTCGGGAGCGATAAAGCTCTGATACCAACAGTGACAACCGTCGCGAATGCGGAAATAAAACATAACAAGCATGTGAATTTAATAGCGGAAAATACGGTATTTTAAAAACCTTTATACATGCAAGAAGAAGTATACGAGGAGTGTCAAATATTACAAACCAAAGTACAAAATATACTACAACAAGAGACGTAGTCTCTCAAAAGGTTAACAATGTCAAAGTGATTAGCAACTAGCTAAAAATAACGTCTAGAGGTGTTTCATCCAGGGACAACGCCCGCTAGCTAACACCCGAACCCAAAATACCAAGCAAAAAGCCATCCATGCAAGCAACCTGTTCATCCATGAAAAACATGAACGCCACAATCAGTGGGGAGTAACTCCGGGTTCTCCCAGTCATATCACATTAAACGTACATAAAAGGAAATACAAAAGTAGAAGCATGCATATATAGATATACATGTGAAATACGATAAGTATAGATAGGCAACTCAATATATAATGATAAGAGCATATGATGTACAATCCGTAACCATCATGCTATAGATAGACTCGGGGAAGACACTCTTAGGCAACCGAATACGCTCACTAGGGCTTGCATCTCATCGTTAGCGGTATAAGTTTGATAAGATTGAGACTCGACAAACAAACCATGGCAAGTCATCCAAAGATCATGAATAATCAATCATGTAATCATCCATCCAAACATATCAATACATTGACGACATCTCTCACGGTAAATTAAACGCACTAGCACCGTGTACATGGCAAGTATGATTAAAAGGCATCCACGGGATAAGACATTTCCCTGAACGCATACACGATAAACATTTCGTATATGTAGACTAATTTCCTCCTCGTAGCACGACGATAATAATACGGTCCTAGTCTAAACTTGGCCAGACTCTTGGAATAAACGTGTTCCGATTCGACATGCGATAAACATTTCGCATCCAAGACTCGGTCAATCATTGACGCCGAGTACCCCAAATTCGGCCGACATTCACGAAAGAGGCGGAAAAGAGCACAAGCCTCACAACAAGCGGTACGCTACATGCAAATAACACCACCTCGCAAGTACACAACATTTGACGGCCGGGTCGATCAACGCAAAGCGTTTGCCTCCCAACAACGTCGTCATATGCCCACTAACACATGCAGTTAAGCAGTAAGATACATCCCCGTTCCGACATTCCAGCCTTACGAACGTGGAGGTAGCCAAGGGAATGAGAGTACAAAGCACATAACAAAATAGTGCTCAAACCTTAAAATTTGTAAAAACCTACTCAAAGTGAGACATACCAAAAACCGTCACAAAACATGTGATACAAGAGAATGGAATATCATATATTCGAAACATTAATATTATAAGTCACTACGTAAATTTATACGATAAACGGACCATGCGAACTATTATAAATTACGAGTTTAGAAAATTATAAGAAAAAAAGTCCAGCGGGTTGCCGGCCGGTCAGTGGACCGGCGGCCGGGCACCCGGCTGGCGCCTCATGCATAACACAAAAACTCATCAAAAATGCAGTGTGTTCCCAGCCGGTCAGGGGGCCGGCGGCCGGGCAACTTACTGGGAGCACCATTACACAAAAATACAAAGTCATTCTGATGTGTTCCCAGCCAGTGGGCAGACCGGCGGCCGGTGACCCGGCTGGGAACCCCAGTTCACCCGAGAGCCTTCAATTCACATTCAATCATTTTAAATTCTCATAATCTACTTCCATCAACTATCAACGATCAATAATCATCATCAACAATCATCAACTAACAACAATAATCATTAATAACACAATTCCTAAGCTTACTAATCGTATTCTAAATACGAATTCTAACATAGAAAACATGTAAAACACGTAAATGATATCGAGTAACCCTTCACCGTTACCTTATTGCGTCTTCACTCCGCTTCAAGGTCCTCTTCAATCAAGAAGTAGTCTTTGTCGGGATCTTGAAGGTCACCACCTACAAATAGTTAATAAAAGATGAATATAATTCACCTTGAGAAAGACGGAAAGTTTGAAAAGCGAGAAAGACGGTAATTTTATTATCAATACGGATAGATGAAGATAAGAGGGGAAGAATAAGACGAACTTACGCGAATTTGAGCGAGAAATGAACAAGTTATGACGATTCTAAGCTTGGAAGAATTGGAAGCTAAGGTTTTATGGGGTTTTCTTAGTGAAAAAGAAAGAAATGAGTTGTGTGAGTGAATTAGGTTATAAGGGAGTATATGTAGAGTAAGTGGAAAAAGTCAAGAAAAGTCAAAGACGCCTTAAGACGGGATTTACTTGAAATCTCGCGTAATATCCAAATACGAACTCGGAAATTCTAAATTCGACACGGGAAATTTAATTTACGATTAAAACTAAATTTCGCTGAAAAGTATCCGTAAAAATATTTTTACTATAAAAATAGGGTACATTTACGAGTGTTACAAAAACGATTTTAAATGATGAATAAAAAGGTTTGTTCGAGTTTATGTGGCATGCATACGTATAAAATAAGTATGAAAATATTGAATAAACATAAAAGAGGATTATACACCCTCAGACTCACCTATTACTGTTGCGAATCTGACTAAAGTTGGATTTTGGCGATCAATCGTGACTTATGTGTCAAGAGGGCCCTTGAAAGTGATCAAGGATTTTGGAAAACAATATCTAGATTATGTGTAGTTAGTCAAATTGGTAGGTCTTCAAGCAAAAGCAAAGTCTAGAATGCAAGATTGAGAAGAGAAGTGAAAGAAAATCAACTCCGGTGTGCCGAATTATGGAGACTCGATGTCTTTATTTATAGAAATTATGTGAGGCATTTAACCATAAATGCGTCATTTCTAAGGGACTTTCCTCTTGTTACAAGAAGACGCGTGATCCGCGGATTTCGAGGGAAAATGATGAACCTTTATCTTATTAGATAGAGTCCAGTTATATGTATCAAACTCAAAGATTAATATAATATTGCTTGATAATGTCAAAATATCTCGTCGCGAAACGAGAGGGGATCCTCAAATGGAGACGGTTTTTACCCGGGCTCTGAATTGACTCTAATTAACGTCAAAACAACCGTGGCACGTATCTGACAACAAAAGTGTTATACTTGTTGAATTCGGTTAACTTTAAAAATTCTCTCCATTAATGAATAATGTCAAAAAGTATGACAAGATACCACATTACCATATTTTTCTTGTTTCAAAATTGGGGTTTTCATAAATTCAAAAAGATGCCCTCCCTCCATTTAACTCCAAACACAACATTTCTTCTTTTGACATTATTCATTAATAGAGAGAATTTTTACGATTTCTTGCAATATGTAAGCTAAAATATGGTAATGTGGTATCTTGTTAAATTCGACTTTTAAAGTAAAATAAGAGTATCAAAATTTTATATTTTTTTATAATGTAAAACTCGAGATACTTAAGTTACAATTCGCGTGTTGACAAACGTGTAAAAGAGAAATGTTGTATTTGGAGTTTAATCAAGGGAGTATTCTTTTTTCTATTTGACCATCTTTATGAGAACTGTAATTTTAAAAAAAGAAACTTAAACTCTAAGCTTGCTTTAGTTAATAATTTAAGGAAAATGAGATGGCGACACCGGGTGTTACTCAAATTGAGCGACACCCAGGGTATTATTGTAATTTACTTATATATTTTGCTTCCTTTCTATCAAAATTCAAATTTCATAGAAATTAATGATAAAGGGTAAGGTAGGAATTTAACATTAATAAAGCTAATTTAACAAAATGATTAATAATAAGTTATTTTGGTGGAACAAACATGTACATTACTGATCTTTGTAAACTACCGAAAATGCTAATGGCTGGTGTTTAAACAATTGTAATTTGTTCTTCTATGTGAATGCCAAACATAATCAAAACTATGGAGTAATGCCAATGATAAATCTAAGTTCTACCAAGAACAATCTTGTTTAGATGAAGTGCCGATTTATCTCCACCAAAACAAATGTTAATTTGTTTCTCCATGTGAATTAAAACACACCAAATTTAATGAGCAAGTTATATTTCTACTTTTCGTTTATAAAATTGAACATTTCACAACAATATTTATGAATTTAATGGACGAAATTTCTGTAAGGTATTTGCCGTTTCACATTTGGCAATAGAATTATCTCTTCTTTTTTTGTGAATGGTAAACATATGATTTGATGATCAACATACATATTTTTTATGATATTTGTAGTTGTAAAATATAAGATAAATTTTAGTTTTAATTAGTAGTTTTTTTAATTTTATGTTATTAACATATTCCGTAATAGAGTGAATTACTGTTTAATCTCTATGACGTTGGCGCAAAAAAGAAATATACTTTTTACTTTTTACTTTTTTTTTATTTTTTTATTAGGGTGTCGCCGAAACTCGGTAACACCCGGTGTCGCCCTAGCACTTCCCATAATTTAAACTTGCTTTTATTTTCACTCACAGATTAAAATAAGATTAAACAACTCACTGGAACAGAATGTGTATTAGTCAAAACATTGGGCCCCATGTCTTCAACAATTTGCAGTCCAGCAACTCGAGGAAATGTAACAATCATACGAAATCAAAGAACTAAGAGTCACCAGTAAGTCTTGCTTAAGACGGGTCGGATCTTGCAACTGGTATTTTGTGAGAGGAAATGGGTAGAGGGGACAAGGTGGACACCCCCAATGTGCTCTTCACTCACCCTTGATGGGTATTTTGTGAGAGAATATGGTATCCGTCTTAAACTTAAGACGGATACCTCCGTCTTAAATAAGAATTTGTGAAGAGTGACAACCATATCAATAGTTGAGGGACCCAACACTTTCGGTGTAAAATCTGAAATTACCCAACATGTTATGTCCAGTCTATGTGGCTTAATTTGGGCTACTATTTTAGAGTGATAAGAGTAACCAACACAGCATATAGGTGACCACTTTTATGGTCCCCTCAAACTTTCATCTTTTATACTGATGAAATATTGATGGAATTGTTTGTTGGGACAAGGAGGGTGTCTTTTTTAAAAGATCAATGCTAGGGAACCTGAGTTATCAATTATCATCATCTTCTAATTTATTTATTTTTATTTCTCTTGATTTTGATGTCATGAAATCCTCAATCTTGTATGAAGGCCCTACACTTTAGTGCACAGTAGAGGACTGTGACCACCAAACCTTGCTTTCAGTGGGTCTTCATCTTTTCAAATAGCAGGACCATTAAATTTTCTGATGAACAATGCTCTATTTTGGGGTCCTTGTTGGTTAAGTGTCAAAGTTGACATCAACTCGACATATTCCAAGTTTGGCAGCTCCGTCAAAAACCTAAACAATAATTTTTTTATCAAAGATTCACTATTGTTTTAATGTTAGCTAGTTGTTAAAAATTTACCCTTGTTATGCAAGTACTGTAAACAAGAAAAATAGAGGAATGATCTTATCTGAGAAAGAATGTTGTGACGTGACTTGAGGTTACTGTCCTAAAGTCAAAAATGCTTCGTCTACTACACACGGTGTAACCCGCAAATGTACTTTATTTTTATAATAAAAATATTATACGGATACTTTTCAGCGAAATTTAGTTTTAATTTAGAATTAAATATTTCCCGTGTCTAATTTAGAATTTCCGAGTTCGTTTTTGGACTTTACGCGAGATTTCGAGTAATTTACGTCTTAAGACGTTATGTGCTTTTTCCATGAAATTTTCCACTTACTCCTTATGCTTCCCCTTAACCTTAACTCACCCTCATTTAACCTACTCTTCTTCCTCACCAAGTAACCACCCAAAACCCAAACCTCCATATTTGATCAAGCTTAATATCGTCACTACACCTTCGTTTCTCGCTCAAATTCACTACAGTTCGTCTTATTCTTCCCCTCTCATCGTCCTCTTTCTTAATTGGTAATAAAATTACCGTCTTTCTCGCTTTTCAATTTATCCGTCTTTCTCAAAGGTGAATTATATTCATCCTTTATTATCTAATTGTAGGTGGTGACCTCCAAGACCTCGACAAAGACTACTACTTAGTAGAAGAGGACATCGACGAGGATTGAAGACGCAAAAAGGTAACGGTGAAGGGTTACTCGATATCATTTACGTGTTTTAATGTGTTTTCTATGTTAGTAATCGTATTTAAAATAGGATTAGTAATCATAGGAATTGTGTTGTTGATGATAGTTGTTGTTAGTTGATAATTGTTAATGAGTATTGATGATTGATGATGATAGTTAATGTTAATTGTTGATAGTTGTTAATGAAAATGATGATTTTAGTGAAGTATGAAGAATCAAATCAAGAAAAGTGCAGAAGTCATATAATGCAGTAAAATTCCTCTACAAGTTTTATTATCCCAAACATAATCCCTACCAGAATTTTGAGAAGCAACAGAATCGGTAAGTGCATAGTCTACTCCAATTTGACCAAGAAAGAATTCCATCTTATCAGACCACATTCTATAGTTGTTACCATCAAAAGGATCCAATTTCGACATGTCATGGAATAATAGGCGTTGGAGTAAAAAAGGGAACATCATTAAGGGGGACACCAGTCATGATGCAAACAATATTTTATTGTAGACTGTTATGCAAGTACTATAAACAAGAAAAATAGAGGAATGATCTTATCTGAGAAGAGGTTGTGACGTGACTTGAGGTCACTGTCCTAAAGTCAAATATGCCCCGTCTACTGCACACGACCTCGATGGCACTCGACCCCCGGGATTAACCCAACCGCTGCAACTTAGGTGTAGGCCAAGAAGCAGATGAGCACATCCAAGAACGTTGCAAAAATAACCTCAAGGGAACTGATTTGTATTTTTTGAGAGAGAAGAGAAGTATTTTTAATTTTTGTTGTGTTGAAAGTGGTTTAGGATTGTAGTATATATAGCAATAGTAGAGCATAAGAACTAACGAAATCAGTAGTGATTGTTGTGTGTTTTATAGTAATTAGAGTAGTCAGTATAGAAGACCACAACAAGTCAATTTCGTAGACCGTACCAATCACTCTTGGAAATTGAACCCAATTAAAACCAAAAATAATACTTTGGAGCCATTTATCCAACAACCCTGACCTGCTAACAGATCAGACCCATTTCTTATAATCTTGAGACAACCAGTAACTATCCACCTATGAACAAGGTGAACTCAACTCGGTCCACCATCAGACGAATGTAAGAAAAATAATTTTGAAAAACCATTCCTCCCCTGTTTTATTAAAAATTTACTGACTATGTATTTTAACATTAGGTGGGTCAAAGTGGCTATTATACGAGTACAAAATGAAGAACAAAACAAAAGTAAGTGTGCAAGAAAGGTAATGAGAAAATGAATTGC
The DNA here is from genome assembly GCA_022085475.1 of Heliosperma pusillum. Lineage (NCBI taxonomy): Eukaryota > Viridiplantae > Streptophyta > Magnoliopsida > Caryophyllales > Caryophyllaceae > Heliosperma > Heliosperma pusillum. The sequence continues at coordinate 17,388 of JAIUZE010045508.1, read as the reverse complement.
TGACGCGGAAAATTTAATGTGGGAAAAACCGCGGGTAGAGTTGAAATCCCTCCAAATGTATGCACTAAAAATGAAGTTAGTACTTGCTATGGGGGTACAATGTATTCGTACTTAAAGCTATAAATAATGAAGCATTTGGGAACAATTAGGACGAGAATTGCTATTGCTGAAGCTATGAATTGGTGAGTATTGAGTATCTCCTTTCATTTTGCTTTCTTCTATTTATAATGTCATAACAAACCGTAACGGGTCTTTGCTGCTCCCCTCCGAGTCTTCTTCTACAGGTCCGATTTTATTGGAGCAGTTATTGACTAAGTATGAAAATAGCTATTATCCTATTGTGTTTGTTGCAATGAATCTGCACCCTTGATCTTCCCTTTGCGTTTAATCCATGTGTTTTCTTTCCCCCAATCGCGTCATGTCACGTCACCGATTCGTGTGCTCCACATTTTAACCCGAACAATTACCCCAAGAAATCTTCATCCTGCGACACGTGTACGGATGGGAATTTCTCTACTTCGGTTTTTGTAAGAGTCCCATCAACTGTCTTCTCCACATCTTGTCATCACGTTCCCCACTCTCGCCATAACTCTCCTCAACCGCTACTACTCCCCTTTATAAATGCAACCCTTACCCTTCCTCATTTCATCTTTCCTTTTTCCGTTCAAGTTCCTTCCCTAGGTATTTCCCTCTCCCTTGTATTATTTCCGTTTCTTTTCCTCATGGGGCGAAAAACGACTCGCCAGATCCCCTCGTCCTCTTCTGCTGGTACCGATGCTGAGGAGTTTCCATCTTCTGGGACCCTCACGTCTTTGCATGCTTGTGACTCCGCTTTTACGCCGTAGGATCTTCCCTTGATTCGAGCTCGGTTTGCCTTTCCCGATGATGAGATGGTCCATATCCCCCTATCGGGCCAAAGGGGTGACGCCCATCGCCATGGGTGGGCTTGTTTGTACGTGTACCCCTTCGCTCGGGGTCTGGTGTTTCCTTTTCCAAACTTAGATCAAGAATTCTTGAATTTAAATAACTTAGCAGCCTATCAGGTCTGGTCGTACGCCTGGAGATGGTTAATATTTATATTTGCTCTGAATGAGGACTATGAATTGGACCTGGGTCTTTCCGAACTGGCTCATTTGAATATGTACCGTTTGTTGGGGCATGGCCAGATCACCCTTCGTACGGTTCACCACAGGGTGCCGAGCGGTATTATGCATGTCAAGGTGAAGGATAAGGGGTGGTATAACTACTTTATCTTTGTCAAAATTGACTCAATTGCCTCCCTACCTGAATATCTACGCGACAAGTGGGGTTCCTCCACAGGTACTCACATGTCTTATGTTTTTATTTACTTGATTATATCACCATGCGTACTGACTTTCTTCTGCAGGTTTCAAGTAACCTCAACCATCTACTGGCGATTCTGCCGTGCAGAGGCTACTAGGTATTTCTACTGAGCAGAGAAGGTATCCTAACTCCTCAACCTCCAATCTTCTGGTGCTCCTGAAGGTACTTCTGAATTTGGGTAATCTCCGTCTGTGGAAGAGGTGGAGGCCAAAGAGTTTGAAAGCGTTACCGGAGGGAATATGTCTTCTGGTGAGTTCCTCCACTCTTGGTTTGTAGATTTTGTTTATGACCTTTTCTTGGCTTGCGTTTTCTCTTATTTTTTTCTAGCTGTGGACTAATTGCTAGCGAAAATAAAAGGGAAGATGGATCAAAGTTCTACCAACCCTCCTACGAAGAAGAAAGCTACGGCTCCTCTAGAGACGCTACATATTTCTGTGACTCTCTTGGCAACGACGACACCTCGTCCTGCTGCCACTCAATCCTCCACCATGCTGCGGATCCCTTTTAGGTATGACAGCCAAGATGGTGTTCCTTTGTGGCCGCTGATGGGGCATTTCCTGTTGCCTAGCGCCCTTATACTCCGTCATCTCTACTGTGGTTCCTACGGTCTTAGATGAGACTTCAGTCTGCAGAGCATGCCTTTGATGTGCGTAATCGCGACTTACTCCATGCTTCTTTGTTTCGTACCCCCGTGCAAGTTCCTTACTCCTTCCTGTTTTCCTAATGTAGGTTTTACAAAGATCGCTCTTTGCTTGTCAGGAGCACACCGGGATTGCTAGGGATGTGAATAATGCTAATGATATATGTGCGGCTCTGTAGGCTCAGGTGAAGGCAGCTGTGGTCCAACTCTTATTCTTGAAGAAGGACCTTTCCCAGGAGGTGGTGTATGCAGCCTGGGAGTGCAAGGTGCAGCGCCTGAGAGAGTTCCAGGCTGGGTCTCAAACCACCTAGGACTTGGAGGAGGAAGAAAGGCAACTTGCTGATGCCTTTCCTACCAACCCGGACTTCGGACTTCGGCTTCCTTAATGACCTGGAGTATTTGGAGGAGGAGGAAGAGGCTCAAGCTATAGAGACCCCAGCGGCCCAAAGCAGGTACTTGCCAATGCAAAGCCAGAGTCAGGTGCAGTTGAAGGTGATGATGGTCAAGAGGACCACGTTTAAAGGCTTTTGCCTGATGTTTTTAGCTGTTGGTAGTTTTTTGTTTTTTTTTGTGGGTTTTTGAAAGACATTTTTGGCTCGCTTTCGGCGAGCGTATTTTTCTTTTAATTTAGATGAATGCTTGTTTTAAATATTTGGGTTTTGAAACTTACTATGTGTAGCGCGCTTTTGTGTGCTTCTGTGTTGGGCTTGCATTGTCGCTAGACGATGGCTCTGGAGTCTTTTTTGTCCTTATATCTGAACGTCACGCTATTTGATGGTGTCTTTGGTGGTATAGGGGAAACTTGCCCTTTTGTCGCCACACTCACCCTATTTGTACATGTGGAAGAGGTTTCTTCTAGTCTGAATATGACAGACTGCCTTCCAAGGTTAGTTTGGCTCCTTCAGCAAGGAAGGAAGGAAGGACGGCAACCAAACAAACTTTTTGATTATTATAGAAAGCATCTGTTAAAGAATACTTTTGAAATTTTATTTCAAAGTTTTATTGCAATGTTCTAAATGTTTAGAAGGTTTTATTTGCAAACTTATTTTGAAAACATATTTGAAACGTTTGTTTTTTGTATTAACAAAGTGTTTTGTTTGTTTGGCTGTGAGGGGTTTTGATAAACCGTACCTGAGGTGTTCAGACACCGAGTTCTTAAGATATGGTACCTCTTGAGGTGGACTATGGGCCGGGCTTTAGATATGATTTATGCCTCCATAGTTATCTGCCTTTATGCTCCGTTGCCTACTATGCTTTCCACCTGGAAGGGGCCCTCCCAATCATAGGCGAACTTCCCACCGGCTAGTTCTTAGTGTTTTGGAATACTCTTTTGAGTACCAGGTCCCCTACATGTAGAACCCTTATCTTGACATTATTTTTGTAACTCCTCGCCACCATTTGCTTGTAGGAGGCCATACTTACTTGTGTGCTGGCCCTTAGTTCGTCCACTGTATCCAGGCTGTTAGCCATTGCCACCTGGTTTCTCTCTTTAGTTATACACCCATATCTGTGCGTGGGTACTTGCATCATAGTGGGGATTACCGCTTCTGCTCCAAAGACCAAGTTGAACGGTGTCTGCCTAGTAGCTACCTTTAGGGTAGTTCTATCAGACCAGGGGATTAGAGTGAGTTCTTCTGCCCACTTACCCCCAGCTTCTTCCAATCTTCTGTTTACATTTACAATCACAATTTTGTTGATAGGTTCTGCCTGTCCATTAAACTAGCGGTTCCTGGGGATAGATTTGTGTAATGCAATGTTCCATCTGGAGCAGAACGCTTCTGTTTTGTTGGAGATGAACTGAGACCCATTGCCGCAGACTATCTCAGATGGAATTTCAAATCTGCAGATGATCTTTCGCTTGATGAATGATATGAACTGCATATATGTTACCTGGGAAAATGACGTTGCCTTTATCCACTTGGAGAAGTACTCAATCATGGCCAGCATAAAGTTTTTGTTTCCTTTGACCATGGGTAGTGTTCCTACGATATACATTCCCCACTTCATGAAGGGCCATGGGGATATGACCGGGTGTAGGGGTTCTGTAGGTTGATGGGTGACCACAGTGTGTCTTTGGCATGCATCATATTTCTTGTCATACTGATAAGTGAATATTTGTATGATTTTAACCCCCGATTTAGCTCGGTTTTGTATGTCATTTGTGCTTTGTTAAGCCACTGTATGAGCTAATATCGTCTTCTAGGCGAATTCCTATGTTCTAACCTGTTTTGTAGGGAAAGTGATGTTTCTACGCCCTTTTTCTATATTCCCGAGCATTTGCCTAGAACCCGACGATTTGAGAAGCAAGCTTGACCATGTCGAAGGCATTTCAAGAAGGTTCACTAATTCGAAAGAGAGAAGAAGCAAAGACAGTTTCGTAGTTGTCGGATGATCAATCAATTAGGCGGAAGAATTCATCGCTTTACATCAAACCCTATCAACAAACCCGATTGAAGAGGTCAAGGGGGATGATGGAAGTCAAGTCAAAGCAAAGGGAGATGAAACGTTAGTCAAAGGACCCAGAGTGCAACTTACCCGATCTGGTAAGTGTGTACCCGATCGGGTATCTCTGCTGATCCGCACAAATTGCTTCAACTTCCTATTTTTGTCCTATATGTTCAATGCTCGACCCCTTCCCCACGAAACCCTAATGCTATATAAAGAGAGCTCCAGCCCCTCTTCTCAACACACCTCTACACATCTCACATCCTCTTCTCTTCTCTTCTTACATTTCTCCTTAGATTAGGAGGAGGGGGAACTAGCCTCCCTTCTCTCATTTTCTTCTTCTTTAGTCTATAGTTCTTAGTTTATTTCTGTTCTTTCTACATCAAAACATTAGCTTAGATCAATAAAAATTTCATCCTTGTAATCTCCTTTGTGTGATTCAAGCGTTGTAATTGGTGGATCGATTATTTTGTGCAAGGATTTTCTATTATTGTTGTCATTATCGTCATTGATCGTCATATAGGTATTCCTACTCTATCTTTAGTTTAATGTCTTTATTGCTTTCTATTTGATTGTTATTCTCTTTACATATTATCTTAGATTCATTTTCATGTTGTTATAATCGTGATTTCATAGATTGTCAATTAGCGTCGTTATTATCGCCATATAAAGAGTCAAAACCAAATAAACATGTCTATCCTAGTTTTCATTGTTAATATCATCTTAGATTTAGACATTATCATGAGTGAGTAGTCACCTTTCTAGGATGTAGGGTAGCCATGTTAGATTGATTAAAAGATGATAATTGGATAAAAGAAATTGTGCTTTTAAAACGTTGTGTCTATGCATGTTTGGATTGTAACGATAGTTAACGATTTCTGGCCGGAAATCATCGACTAAAATGGAATTTTTTTCCAAGGTAGAGATACTTGAATTGAATAGACAAAGCATGACATGGTAGATTAAGACCTAGTAAATCGCCTAAAAGCCTGCTAAACCATCTGATCTATGATTGTAATGAACACATCATTCTTACGAACTCACAATGAATTATTTGCATATTCCATATCCAATTGCATCAATATGTCAATTTACATGTGTGAACCTACTTCCCTAGATTTTTTCTATCATTGTTAATTCATCATTAGCTTTATTGTTTTCATTTCCATTTGCTTTTATTTCGTTTTCGTTTATGCCTTGTAGTAGTTTAGAAACTAAATTCCCAAAACCCAGATATTTGTTAGATAAGACCCAATTGCGAGACACTTCACATCTTATAGGAAACACCATCTCCCTGAGGATCGACCCCTACTTCCCTAATTACATTAATTTGTTATTAGCCTAGTTTGGGTAATTTATCTTTGTATTGGGTTTGCGACAGGCCCGATCAAATTTTGGCGCCGTTGCCGGGGAGCACGATTTAGTCTTTCTTTTTCTTGTGATTTTTATCGCAATTAGTTTTATCTAGTCTTTAGGAACCCCAATTCCTTTAGACCTCTTTTGATTTTTCATCTTAGCTTTTCAATCTTATGCCCAGATTCTAGACTAGGGACCCCTATCTCTTTAGACCCCGATCTAGATAGGACTCTGCGTAGGAGACGAAAGCTATTCAATGAAATTTCAAAAGCTTCTGATACTTTAAGTTTAGATCGTATTCGTGAGAAATACTCGGATATTTTATCTAAACTCGAAGGAGAAGAAGATCCATTCTCATCTCCATTCACAAAAACCAATCAAATTTCAAACAACACTCCATCTTCATCTTCACAAAAATGGTTCGACTTTCAGACCATTCCAAACCCACCGCAGAAACACTTCCAAGGGGTATTGCTACACCCCAAATCGAAGCCCAAAACTTTGAAATCAATCCTGCCTTCTTTAACCTTATAGAAAGAAGCCAATTTAGTGGCAATGCCACAGAAGATCCCAACCTTCACATCCAAAACTTCTGTGACTATTGCTCCACTATTAGACAAACTGGAGTCAACCAAGGGCAAATTAGAGAGATGCTCTTCTCATTCTCTTTGAGGGGTAAGGCAAAGTTGTGGATACATAGCCTTGATAAGGTTATATTAGGTATCACCGATTGGGAGAGTTTAGCTCTTGCCTTCTACCAAAAGTACTTTCCTCCAGAAAAGACCGCTTTGTTGAGAAGTCAAATCACTGGTTTCCAACAAGGGGATGATGAGAGCCTATATGAAGCTTGGGAGAGGTACAAGGACTTGCAAAGGGAGTGTCCTCATCATGGGATAGATCCATGGCTCCTTGCCATCACATTCTATAATGGGTGTTATATAGAGTCCCGTCGAATCCTGGATTCTGCTAACAATGGAAGATTTGATCAAATCAATGTTGAAATTGCTCACACTACCATTGAATCCATGGCAATTCACGATTCTCAATATAGAAATTCCCGCCCCATACCATTGAAATCTAAGCAAGAGGACCCCACTTTGACACTTTTACAAGCTCAAGTAGCCCTTCTCACACAAAAGCTAGAACAAATCCAATCCTCTACATTTCAACAGAGTGACAATGGTGTAAGTAAACTTGAAGCCATGATGCTGCAATTGGCTCAAAGGCAAGACACCATAATAGCTCAATTCCAAGAGAGTGATCAAGCTAAGGATGCCGCCATCAAATTGTTGGAAGCCAAAATTTCTCAATTTACCTCTTCTAATACCCACCAAAAGCAAGGGCAGCTGCCTTCACAATGTTACCAACCTCACGAAACTGTAAATGCCATTTCCTCGAGAAGTGGTAAGCAAAATGATGAGCCTGTGGTTGTTGATGTTGAAGATGAGGTGCCCATGCCAAAGGGGAAAAAGCCCGAGATTCCTATTGAGATCAAAGTCCCATCTCCCCAAAGATTAGCCAAGCACAAGGAGGAGGCAAAGTATGGTAAATTCCTTGACGTCGTCAAGAATTTAAAGGTAACAGTACCTTTCATTGAATTGATTTCCCAAGTTCCTTCTTATTCCAAGTTTATGAAGGAAGTCCTCAGAAAGAAGAGATCCTTCAATGAGATTAAGACCGTAGCTTTCACTGAAGAGTGTAGTGCACTCTTGCAAAATAAGTCTCCACTAAAACTCAAGGACCCTGGTAGTTACTCCATCCCTTGCACTATAGGCACGTATACCATTGATAAGGCCCTTTGCGACCTAGGTGCTAGTTTAAGTGTCATGCCCTTTTCTATGTTTAAAAAACTTAACATGGGTGCTTTGAAATGCACTAATATTACTTTGCAAATGGCGGACCGTTCTCTAAAACAACCTATGGGTGTTTTAGAAGATGTGCCCATCAAAGTTGATAAGTTTTTCATTCCCGTTGACTTTCTAGTACTTGACATGGCCGAAGACTCTAAAATCCCAATCATTTTGGGAAGACCCTTTTTGCACACCACTGGTGCAGTTTTTGATGTCAAGAATGGGAAGTTGACATTGGAGGTAGGAGATGACAAGGTGACCTTTAGTAAAAATTCCACTGTTAAGGGTCCCGTGTTAGAAGAACCTTGTTATGTGCTTAATGTTGATGAATCTTCTATTGTTTCTTCTATGCCTCGATCCTTACTGACGGATCCGTTGGAGGCACATGTTAGTGTTGATTCTCTTGCAGGTGATCATACTAAAAGCACTACTGCTAAAAGTGCTAGAAGGGGCTATTCTCGGAAAAGCTTGGCATGGATGGAGAATGTAAGGAACGCTATGATGACAAGCTTGGATGATAGTGAGCTTAGAGATAAAGGATGATCAAAGAAAGAAATGGAGTCTAGCAAGAATTTTAAATTGCGCTTCTCGGGAGGCAACCCGTATTCCATTTCTTTTTGCATTTTTATTTTTTCCCTTTTTCGTTATTAGGATTTATTTTGCAGATGAAAGAGTTTTTGAAGAAAATCTATGAAGACCTTCCTTGTCAAGTCCAAAAGACTAGATTGTGGGAGTCCGCGCTGACTAGTAAGCTTCACTCTTCTTTCATTTTTCCTTTTCCCCATTAGGCATCTCGTTGCATATTTAGTCTTTGTGCTCACATTGAGGACAATGTGATGTTTAGCTTGGGGGAGGGATTGCATTTTCCCATTTTGCATTTTAGTTGATCATTTTTCAAATTTTGAATAAAAGAAAGAGAAGATTTTTGAGAGAATTTAAAATTTCTGAACATTATTGAATGCTTTTCATGCTTTGCTTGCTTGTTTACTATGCTATCATGTTACATTTCCCAAACTTAGAGCTTTCAAACCATAATGATTCGATATTCATTGAATTTTGCATACATGGGGAAGTCTTGTACACATTAGGCATGGAATAAATCTATAGAAGAGTACGCTTGATCTTGACATTTGGCAAGTTACATATATTGTAAGGTAGAACCTCCTTAGACTGGTACATCCATACCCAGTCTCATTTAGGTGTGTGTAGTTCTCCTTGTGATGTGTGTCATGTCAAAACGCATAAGTATGGTTCTCATTTCATTTCTATAAGCATTGCATTCATGATTCACTAAGATTTGAAGCCTTTTTCACTTTAAATTGCCCCTCAAAATTAGCCCTTCATACAATTGTTTCACAAAATAATAGCTACACATAAAAACTGCCTACCTTTTGAGCTAGTAGCTAGACTATGGTGTATGGGTGCTCTTTTGAGAAGATTTGTTCTTAGATGTCAAAGTGAATTTGGGAGAACGAAAATGTTCAAGAAGCAATGTTATGTTCAGAAAAGAAAAGAAAAAAAATCGAAAAAAGAAAAGAAAAGAAAGAAAAATGGAAAAAGAAAAAAAGAAAAAAAAAGAAAAAAGAGAAGAAGTTGTGAGTATCTCCTCAAAATGTCAAATCAATAGAAGGAGTTTACCCTTGGATTGAGTATTCATTTATCATTGGTCAGTTGCTAGCTCATTCTAACCTTCACATGACCATAACTGTTTGTCCGCCTTTCACCCATTTCCCAAAGCCTTCTTCATATTGTTCGGCTTCTTTTCTATGTGCATTGTGATCTTTGACTTTGGTTTTGAATTGATTACCATATTAGACTGCGGACACATTTTCAAAAGTCGTAGATAGGTGAGTGTCTCAAAAACATTTACACATAAAGAAATCACCGTTTACATGCAATGAGTGTTCGAGTGTGCCGTGAGAGTCCATTTGTCAAAAGATCATGCAAGAGCCAAAAATTCTGTAGTGGAATTCTTTGTGCTACGCCGTTATGTAAATCTCAGCCATGTTTATGTATCATTCTTGCCCACGTTGTTTTTGGGTTATGATTCATTATGTTTCCAAAGTTTTACGTTGAGATTTGTTTCTTGATGGTGTAGTAGCCAATGCTTGCTACCCTTGTCATGGTATTGTTTGTTATGTTTGCTTGAGGACAAGCAAAGGTTTAGCTTGGGGGAGTTTGATAAGTGAATATTTGTATATTTTAACCCCCGATTTAGCTCGGTTTTGTATGTCATTTGTGCTTTGTTAAGCCACTGTATGAGCTGATATCGTCTTCTAGGCAAATTCCTATGTTCTAACCTGTTTTGTAGGGGAAGTGACGTTTCTACGCCCTTTTTCTATATTCCCGAGCATTTGCCTAGAACCCGACGATTTGAGAAGCAAGCTTGACCATGTCGAAGGCATTTCAAGAAGGTTCACTAATTCGAAAGAGAGAAGAAGCAAAGACAGTTTCGTAGTTGTCGGATGATCAATCAATTAGGCGGAAGAATTCATCGCTTTACATCAAACCCTATCAACAAACCCGATTGAAGAGGTCAAGGGGGATGATGGAAGTCAAGTCAAAGCAAAGGGAGATGAAACGTTAGTCAAAGGACCCAGAGTGCAACTTACCCAATCGGGTAAGTGTGTACCCGATCGGATATCTCTGCTGATCCGCACAAATTGCTTCAACTTCCTATTTTTGTCCTATATGTTCAATGCTCGACCCCTTCCCCACGAAACCCTAATGCTATATAAAGAGAGCTCCAGCCCCTCTTCTCAACACACCTCTACACATCTTACATCCTCTTCTCTTCTCTTCTTACATTTCTCCTTAGATTAGGAGGAGGGGGAACTAGCCTCCCTTCTCTCATTTTCTTCTTCTTTAGTCTTTAGTTCTTAGTTTATTTCTGTCCTTTCTACATCAAAACATTAGCTTAGATCAATAAGAATTTCATCCTTGTAATCTCCTTTGTGTGATTCAAGCGTTGTAATTGGTGGATCGATTATTTTGTGAAAGGATTTTCTATTATTGTTGTCATTATCGTCATTGATCGTCATATAGGTATTCCTACTTTATCTTTCGTTTAATGTCTTTATTGCTTTCTATTTGATTGTTATTCTCTTTACATATTTTTTTTTTGGTGAAATGTAAGAATCTATTAAAATCAAATCAGATATTACAATACATAGAGTTTTGATCTACCAACTACATGGAATACAAAATCATCACAATTTGATTAACAACAAACTATTAAGCCATTCAAGATCTCTTCTAGGGATAGAGAAATTGATTTTAGCTTGGACTCTACTCCTCACAATCTTCCTTGTTTCTTCCAACACCAAAGACGACATCTGTAAACAAGCTTCAATTCTTACTCGATTTCTTTGCTTCCATATGGCATAGAAAGTGGCCATAAAAGCACATCCAAGAACATTTTTCTGTAATCTCGACATCTGAGAATGAAACACCCATTCCAGGACTTGAGTATTAGGCAACTGAACATGACAAAACTGAGCCATGCCTTGCAACATCTTCAAACTATAAGAGCATTCCTGAAACAGATGACTATAATCTTCCCTTGCAGCACCACAGAGCAGACAAATATCATCAGTACAACATCCAATATCAAACAATTTTGCTTTCACCTTGAGAGCCTCCCTCTTCATGAGCCACCCTATAAACTGATGTTTAGGACAGCACCAGTCATTCCAGATGTACTTTGCCCATGACACTTCCTGAACTTTGTTCCTCAAAAGCTCATAACCATTACTAACAGTGTAACCATTAGCATCTGCTATCCATTGATCAGCACAGTAACCACTAGCTAAGGAATCCCTAACTCTACAAACAGACTTCCAACCTATACTTACATCCACAGGAAAGTTATAAATAGAGAAAGCAGTACCTTTTAAATACACTTGATGAACCCATTTAACCCATAAACTATCCGGCTTAGTATATATCCACCAGACCAGCTTTCCAATTGCAGCAGTATTCCAAACAATGCCATTCCTTATTCCCAACCCACCTTCAGCCTTAGGAAGACAAACCTTTTCCCAGCTAACCATTGGAGTCTTCATATAATCAGCTTTTCCATCCCAAAGATAATTCCTGCATAATGAATCAATCTTCCTTATAACTCCTTTAGGAATTACAACTATATTAGCCCAATAAGTATAAAGAGATGTGAGCACAGAATTAACAAGCACAAGCCTTCCTGCATAGGAGAGAAATCTAGCACGATAACTCCTAATTCTAGCCATAATCTTATCAATCAACACCTGACAATCCTTCTTAGTTAGTCTACCTGCAGTGATGGACAAACCAATGTATTTAAATGGCAATTTCCCCTCCTTAAACCCAGATACTTGCAGAATATCAGCCTTGACAGATACAGGAACTCCATTAAAATAAGCATTAGTCTTTGAGCCATTCATCTGAAGTCCAGAAACTTTAGAAAAGGTAGAAAAATATCTCATCATTGTCATAATAGAATCAACATCCCCTTTACAGAACAATAACAGGTCATCCGCAAACATCAAATGAGAAAGCTTAAGAGGAGCACACATAGGATGATACTTGAACTTCATATGCTCAGTTGTGTACATCAAAATTCTGGATAAATACTCCATAGCAATAGTGAACAACAAAGGGGAAAGGGAATCCCCTTGTCTGAGTCCTTTCTTGCCAAGAAACATTCCAAACATATCACCATTAAGCATTAAGGAGTAAGAAACAGTAGTGACACATTCCATTATAAGGTTAATGAAATGATTAGGAAGAAGAAGAGCCTGCAACATTTGATTCAAAAACTCCCAACAAACCGAATTATAAGCCTTTTTAAGATCCACTTTAAGCATAAATCTAGGAGAAACAGCCCTCCTATTATATACTCTAACCAAATCCTGACAGATTAGAATATTTTCCATAATACTCCTTCCCCTAATAAAACCCCCTTGATTAGTACTGATAAGATGAGGTAAAACCTGAGCCAATCTTTCACACAAGAGTTTAGAAATGCATTTATAGATCACATTACAACAAGAGATAGGCCTAAATTGAGTCACATTTTCAGGCATCTCACATTTAGGAATTAGAGTAATAACAGTATGATTGACCTGTTTCAAGAGATTACCATTCTGAAAAAAATCCTTCACAGCATCACAAACATTCTCTCCTACAATGTCCCAAGCATCCATGAAGAAAGCACTAGAGAAACCATCAGGACCTGGTGCCTTATGCTTAGGAATACCAAAGATAGCCTTTTTAATCTCTTCATTTGACACTGGAGCCAAGAGCAAATGAACATGCTCAGACAAACATCTAGGCCCCTGCTGGACTACATAATGGCAGACCTTCATAGTCCCTTCCTTAGTGCCAAGCAAGTTGTGATAAAACTCTAAAAACGCAGCTTGAACATCAGAAGGATCTTCACACAGAATACCATGAATACTCTTTATCCTCCCCACATTCCTCAATCTTTGCTTAGAATTGATAATTCTATGAAAAAATTTAGTATTGTCATCACCTTCAGCCACCCAGTTAGCCTTAGCCTTCTGCCATAAGAAACTATCACTTGCTGCTTTGAGTGCTCTATAAGTATTGGCAATTTCAATCTCCTGTGATATCAATATATGATTCCTAGGATCATCTCTCAATTGAGTCTGAACATGCTCAAGGAGCTTCAATGTTCTAATTGCATTATTCTCAACATCATGAAATCTATCATTATTCAGCTGTTTCAAAGGAAACTTCAAGCTCTTAAGCTTTTTAACTAATATGAACATCTTAGTCCCACACCATTGCCCCTGCCAATGATTCCCCACACACTCTTTAAACCCAGGGTCCTTACTCCACATATTAAAGTACTTAAAACTCCTTCTCTTAAGCTGATTAGATTCACTTTGATGCACCACACAAGGAGTATGATCAAAGACTCCTTCAACATAGAAATGTGCATACAAGGAAGGAAATTTTGTCCTCCACACTTGATTCACAAGTACCCTATCCAACCTACTATATACCCTTGTAAGAGCCTCTTGCTTATTGGTCCAAGTATAATAAGAGCCAATAGCAGGACTGTCCACAACTTCACATCCATCCACACAATTCTGAAAATCTCTCATTTCCTCTTCACTAGTAACACCCCCTAGCCTTTCAGAAGGGGCCAGTACAGTATTGAAATCACCACAAATAATCCAAGGTTCCTTATAAAGGTGCTTATAAGAGACCAACCTATTCCATAAATGTTTCCTTTCATCAACCCCATTAAAAGCATACACAAAGGTTATATAAAATGTCTCCCCAATTCCACAATCAGTAGCCCTAAGATGTATAAACTGAGCATTATACTCAATGATCAAAACATTAAACTTATCAGGCTGCCAAATAACCCAAATTCTCCCACCTTTATGCCAATTAGAATTAGTTGTAATACACCAATTAGAACACAAATTGTTTCTTATACCATTTAGAGCCAAGGGTTTAACCTTGGTCTCAAGGAGACCAAACAATCCAACTTTATAGTGATGCAGGAAACTTTTAATACTATTCTGTTTAGCTGGACTGTTCATTCCCCTTACATTCCAAAAACCAAAATTATTCATTCCCCCCATCCGGAGGAATGACACTACCATGTGTACCAACACCAACTCTAGGCGTAGCATTGTTCAGAGCTTCCAAAAAAGTATAGGTCCCAAATTTTTGAGTACTCTGTCCTGCATCCACCAACTCCTGCCTGCTCAACCTAATTACAGGTCTCACAGGTGTTTTAGCAGATACCACAACACTCTATTGTAGAACTTCTCCCTGTTTATCCATAGGAGTCACCTGAACCAAACTAATACTCTCCTTAGGTACTGATGTATTGAATGATGGAACCACATCTTTCCTCCTCCATTGTTTCTTTATCTCCTGGACCTTTTTCTGTCCTAGATTCTTCCTACACACTCCCTCATCGTGTCCAATACCATTACATTTCTGACATAAAATTGGTTTCCACTCAAAATCCACCTGAACTGTTACAATCTGACCTGCCTCATCCAGGAATTTGACACAATCAGGGATAAAAATACCAAATGGAACCACAATCAAAACCCTAGAAAAACCAAGCCTTGTTTTCTCCAAGGTCGCACCATCACATCTAACATACTCCCCAAGCAAACCTGCAATTCTAGGGATACATTTCCCCCAAAATTTTAAAGGCAGATTGAGAAGTTTGACCCAAACTGAAACCTCCTTCACCTCCGACTTCACTAGGTTAATATTAGGACCCCATGGCTTAACAATCAAAGGTTTATTATCAAAGAGGAAATGACCCTGTTTTAAAACACCATTTTTAGCATCCTCCGTGTTAAACCTCACCAGAAATACCCCATTAGGACAAAAGGACACCCTATCAATACCATATTTACTCCATATACGTCTTATAAAACCTTCAACAACATCCACAGGCGGATTTGCACCCAGTATAAAACAGTAAACAGAGTTTTTCCAAAAGTCAAGCTCCTCCTTAACATCATCCACAGAAAATTGTAACAAATCATGTGGTGCCTCAACGATAGCAGGCAAAGAAGAATTACCTTTTCCAGCAATTCTCCATCCACCATTGCTATCCTCCGGAACAAGAGCCTCTAAATCATACGGAGCCACCCCAACTATTTCATTCACATTTTTGGTTTTTGAAGAAGAAGACGGTTCTCCAATTCGAATTCTATTAGTTGTATCATCACTAGCAGCAATTATTTTAGAAACATTTGAGATATTTTTGTGATTTTTTTGATTTTTTGAAGAATGAACCTGAGAAGAAGAGCTATTTTGTTGTTTGTGCGTCGTCATTGTCGGCGCTGAAATCTAGGTTACCTGTCCCTTTCTCTCTCTATCTCTAACATGCTCTTTTTCCCCTCATTTGAATTTTTTTCTCGGAACTATATTACTTCTCTTTACATATTATCTTATATTCATTTTCATGTTGTTATAATCGTCATTTCATAGATTGTCAATTAGCGTCGTTATTATCGCCATATAAAAAGTCAAAACCAAATAAACATGTCTAACCTAGTTTTCATTGTTAATATCATCTTAGATTTAGACATTATCATGAGTGAGTAGTCACGTTTCTAGGGTGTAGGGTAGCCATGTTAGATTGATTAAAAGATGATATTGGATAAAAGAAATTGTGCTTTTAAAACGCTGTGTCTATGCATGTTTGGATTGTAACGATAGTTAACGATTTCTGGCCGGAAATCATCGACTAAAATGGAATTCTTTTCCAAGGTAGAGATGTGGGAAATAACTGTTTACATCCCCTTAAAATTTAGGATTATAACAAAATTATATAATATGAAATTGCAAGTCATAGATATGAAAACGATACAAATGTAGAGAAAATGAATTAAACCTTTGGTCCTTAGCAAAAACGGCCTAAGAACAGATATCAAAATAGATATCCTCCTAATTGTCTCACCCAAGATAGATCGAGATATGCCCTTCTCCTTTGCTAGAAAGATCGATTCAAAGTTACTGTTAACTTTTTAGGTTTTGTGTTTAGTGTGTGATGGAGGCACAAGTTGAGAGAGTAAAAATTAGGTTTTAATTTTTCCCTTTGCTCTCTTTGTATCTCACGGCACCTCTAGGTTCATCATGAGCAGATTTAGTCTCCTCAAATAACTACCCATTGACCGGAAAAACCTGAGTGTATCTGGACACTTTTCCGGTCATTTTAGCTTCTAATATAATGTAATACATTATAATCGTCATTAGTCAAAGACCGACATTATAATACATCATTAATTATAAATATCCGTATATTTATAATTTTCCAATTAATCATAACGGTTTATGTTTAATTAGCTTACATTATATACAACAATTAAATATAACATTTTATATTCAATTTACGAATTACAGTTAATTCGTCTCAGCTAAATTTATTTAATCATTATTAAATAATTATATCATCATCACATTGACTAACCTTTTAGTCAAAAACACCGACTAACCTTTTAGTCATTAATAAGGCATCAATATGATTATTTTCTCAAATAATCACATCTCTCAATCACATCCTTTAGGTGTGACTTTTAGGGACCAGTTGATCACCGCCATCTGTATGACGATAACGTCAAACTTATCTAGCAAGCCAACCGTTATCGATAAACGTTAATCAACTGATTACAATACAAAGTATACCCTGTGAACCTACAGAGATTTATTTATGTTATTGCACTAACTGTGGAGGACACTGGCTCCAACAATCTCCCACTTGTCCGTACAAGTGTATGTGCGATAACCGATTCTCATATCCATAATAAATTTCTCCCACTCAATGTAAACCAATTTGCAAAGTCCGTATTCACAAAGGTCGTAGTTTACAAGTGATCAGTATCAAGAGTGGTTTCCCCGACTAGAGAGTAACTTAACTGATAAACGAATCTATATTCGAGCATGGCCATGCATTTCAGTTACAGCTCCTCGAGTGGCCCTTGTGAGAAATATCTTATCATGATAAAGGTTTGGCTATATCTTCAACTGAATCTTGCAGATACAAGCGCCAGTATGAAATGACCCAGTGAAAATCTACTTAGCCTCCTGTTACGGTCGACCGTGAGAAAGAAACCAACGTCACCCAAAAACTGCCTTTATCTCAAGAGACAGTCGATAGTCAAAAGAATCGACTCTAGGAACACTATGGATGTCCTATCCACGACCTGGCACCTAATGTTCCGAAACATTTAGGACTCCATAACGTCGTCACAAAATGTCATGCGC
>JAIUZE010045507.1:0-39145 GCA_022085475.1 Heliosperma pusillum | reverse complement strand
GCGTTGTCCCTGGAAGTTTTCACCTCTAGAAGATATTAGCTAGTGTTGTTAAACACTTGTTCTTTGCTAACATTTTAAGAGACCCCGTCTCTTTGTTGTATTTCCGTATTTAGTTTGTAATATTTGACACTCCTCGTTTTACTTAACTTGCATGTATAAAAGTTTTTAAAAAAATACCTATTTCCGCAATATAATTCACATGCTTGTTTGTTTTATATTTCCGCATTCGCGAGGGTTGTCACATAAAGTGACACAAATAATAATTGAATTTTCACTAACACAGGTTAAAGTTATACTCGTAAAAATGCTAAAATTAAATCATATTTTGAGTTAAAGTTACACAAATAAAGGTTGAAATTTCACTTACTAATGACTGAAATTACATTTATAAAAAGGCTGAAAAAATCACATAAACTTGTCTTAAAATTACATAAATTCAAATTTATATAGACGAAATCAAATTTTAGTTTAAAGTTACACAAAAAAAGGTTGAAGATACACTCTTAATGACTAAAGTTATACTTATAAAAAGGTTATAATCACATAAACTTGTCTTAAAGTTACAAAAATTCAAATTTATATAGTCGAAATCACATTTTCGTTTAAAGTTACAAAAAAAAAGGTTAAAGTTACACTCGTAGTGACTGAAGCTATACTCATAAAAAGCCTAAAATCACATAAAGTAGTCTTAAAGTTACTTAAATTTAAATATATAGTCAAAATCACATCTTAGCTTGAAGTTACAAAAATAATGGTTAAAGTTACCTTAATAATGTAGGTGGAAGTCATTAATACTCAGCCATGTTGTTCTAATCTTGTCCCTTCATTTTGTTCTAATCTTAGCCATCAATTTTTCTTTTAATCTTAGCCCTTCATCTTGTTCTAATCTTGTCCCTCCACCACCCTCATCCAAAGGCCAAGATGAGGACTCATGGACTCAAAAAAGATGGTGGACTCATTAGAACTTGTCTCTCTCTCTCTCTCTCTCTCTCTCTCTCTCTCTCTCTCTCTCTCTCTCTCTCTCTCTCTCTTATATATATATATATGCAAGATCCGGTGAGTCCACCTAAATATTTGAGTCCGTGAGTCCAGCTATACAATATCACGGATTACACAAAACAATATCACTGGTTATACTAAACAGTATCACGAAAAAAAAACAGCTCAAAAGGGTTAAACAATTTTTATGTCATACTACTCGGCGTTGACGATGACCACCCACGCACCAATAACGAAGAAATATCTAAGCACCTAGATGACACAAGCAAACATTTATCTGGCACCGTCGTCACCCATTATTTATCCCATGTTTTCTTTTAAATCTTCATATTCATCCCCCCATACAAATTACTCTTACGCAGAGCTCACACCACCCCAATCACAACAAAATTTTTCATTGTCGTCGTTTAATTAGGGGTGTCGTCGTCGGCTATGAAGAAAAATGTTGGAGGCAAAGATGTTTAGTAAAGAGGAAATATGATAAAAGAAGTTGTAGATAATAAAAACTTCGGTGAAACACACTTATTAGTGACTTTCCGGCATGAAAGGGCGAGAGGATGATGGTTTTGTCGGAGCTTCGATAGTGTAATCAATTTGAGTGAAAAAAAGTATGAGAAACAAAATTTAATAATGGTGCGCGAAAAAGTGGTATAGTGGTGTGATATTGTACAGTATATCCTATGATACAGTTTAGTATAATTTGTGATATTGTATCCTGGACTCACGGACTCAAAAAGATAGGGTGGACTCACATGATCCTAATTCTATATATATATATATAGGGTCAGGATCCGGTGAGAACCACTAATATAATGAGAACCGTGAGAACCCTCACTAAATCTCCACCAAATCTTGTTTCGAAAGTTTTGTTGGATCATTTACCATTAGTTTAGTTTATTCAAGCAAAATAACTGCAGTAATTAAACAAAATTTATTGATTATATCAAAAAATATGTACTTAATGTACATAAATTCAATTTGTACACTAAAATTACTCTAAATGCGTGAAAACGAGTACTAGGTGCACGAAAATTTCTACATGCATGAAAACAATTACTAGGTGCATGAAAATAACGGTCTCTAGATGCATTAAAATGAGCACCAGGTGCATGAAAATTGTTAGCTGCATGAAACTGACAACTAGGTGCATGAAAATTAATAAATCGTATTTCACCTCAATTTCCGTCGGTAAATTACATTTTTTTTTACCAAGATGTATGTTATCTAGCCATAAAATCTTACTCCGAACCCAAAAATGTCCTTATCTTTTAAAAATTAATTTCATAAGGCGGAGTTCTCACGGTTCTCATTATCTTAGTGGTTCTCACCGGATCCTAATTCTATATATATATATATATATATTCACATTCCACCAAAAAAAGTTAAATCATTTGTTAATTTTTTTATTCATTGTAATGGACAATTTTTTTTTAGGAATTAAATTATTGTAAAAGATTGTTAATACAAAGATAAATAAAATACTAAAATGAAGGATTCATTAATTTATTATTCATTATTTACATCCCATAGCTAACAAATTTCCATCCCTTAGTTATATTAAGTTTTGAAATAAAGCAAAGCGACCAATACTAAATGTAGAGGTGGAATTCAGGTTAATCGGATCGTGTTGGGATCAAGTCAAGCCAAGCCAGATCATATCAACTCAACATAACCTTTCGAGTGAGGTTAGGTTGTGTTACTTTATCTCATCACTCCAATATTTTTACCCGTAAGGTTAGTTTTCGACCATTGTTTCCATTAATTTCTTTGTTGTTATATCACAGATTCAAAGGTGCAAGTTAAATGCTAAATCGCTTTCATTTGATAAATATAAAGCTTAATAATTGTCACGTCATCAATCTTATGATGTCTATATCTAATAAAATTCAAGTTTGAGTCACTGATTATCAGGTCTTATCGAGTGTTGGGTCACAAAGGCATAGGCTCAATTGCGGGTAGCTAAATTCCGGATTATATCAGGAACTCATATTGGTTTTTGGCTAACAAAACGATTGGTTTTGAGAAGATGTGTGTATGAATACCAGCTTCAGCATACGAGAAACTAATATTGGTTTCTCTCTATTTGGTTCAAATTAGAAAATGACTTTAAAATGGGGTAATTTTTCTAAAGGGTATAAAGGAAATTTACTAGAAGAAGATGAAAACATTCAACGTGAATGATAAGATGCAACCAAATCCTTTGTTTGCATTTGGATATATGCATCTCTCATGATTTTGCAAATTTTCTCTAAATTAAAATGGTAGACCTAGTAGAGTATGTTTTAGAGTAAGCAAAGTGTGGTGGTTGTGGATTAAAGGATAGATTTGTCGACAAAGCGTTGTGCCTGGAGAGATGATTCATCGTCCAAAGCTTCTAACTCTTGTTGAACCTACGAACGGTGGGGGTATCTAAACTTGTCATTATTTTTTCTAAATCCATATATGAACCAAGTCAATTCCTACCAAATCCATATAATCTAAATTTTATCTTATCCTAACCTTTACCATATTTACCCTAGATTCTTTTAACCAAAAAAAACAATCCTACTTACCCTCATTATTTTCGCCGGCTTTCACCTCACAAAACCCCAAAAGTCAAAAAATAACAACTCGTTAAATACATCCCACTTCCCTCTCATCACCATCATTACTACAACTCTCCTAAAACCTCTCAAACACTCAACCGTCACAACTCTAACATCAACCATCAAAACAATGGCACCGAAACCAACAACCCGCGTCACCACTCCCTCCACCCGATCAAAAACTCACTCGTTTTAATTATTCTCTATGTTGATAAAAAGTTTTATGAAGCAAAAGAGTGAAAAGAAATTGAAAAAAAAAGAGGACAAGAAGAAAGATAGAAAAATTAAGTTGCTTCATTAGATTGTTTAAGGGATAACAAAAGGGAATTTATTATAGTCTAATGCATATTTAGAGAGTAATATGAAAGCCTCTCTTGTATTTGTCCGAGTTTAAGATGATTTTTGTAGTTGAGTTTTAGTTTGATGTTAATGTTGCAGAATTGGTTTAGTAAGTGTCGCTACGCCTACCGGTCTTAACCCCACATTCCTATACGTGCCTTGGCACAATCCACTTAAATACCTTCACCTATTAGCCTCCCTTATTGTCCTTAATACATGTACTTTGTTCTTTTATTTTGAATGCGTATTAGTTGGGGAAATTATTATTACATTAAAATGTATGCATGTTTCATAAGTTGAGTGAGTGTTTCTACTTCTTTCTATCTTTACAAAACTCACTTTTCAAACACTTATGAGTGCATGAGTGAATCCGCGAGAATCCGATTAATAATTTGTCATGCAAGATCGAAAGGTAATTATTTTTGTCGAGTACGGTATCATGTAACATCTTGTGATTTGAGCTTCGTTTTTTATTGCATGTGCCTTTGAATATGTTTTATTGGTACAACTTGGTCGTTACTTTGTTATAGATATGGATAGCTTGGGATTTGTATCTGGATTAACATTAGCTTTGAGGACAAGCAAAGACATGGTTAGGGGGAGTTTGATGAATCATAATTATATACATATTTATGCCCCTAGTCACTATGGTGACGATTTTGTGTTTAATTATATGAATAGATGTCATTATATGTTAGAATGTCGATACTCCCGCTTTTGTAGCTATTGTGTGGATTCGGTGCGATCTGGATGCCTTGGAAGGCAAAATGGACTTGGCATTTGTAAAATTTATGCTTGACATGGAGAACAAGAAAGAAACAAGAAGAAATATCAAAGAAATTAATTGGAAAGACCAATCAAATGGGAAATAAGAAAAAAGAATGAATAATGCTTTCAGAAGTGTCAACTTCAAACTTGAATATCTTGAGTTCTACAACTTCTATCAAGGTTAATCACATGGCAAAAGAAAGCTCTTTCTTATCTTTCCAGTGATACCTCACACGTTGAGTTCCGATAAGTAACGAAGATATTGCAGCTGTTTGAAATTCATTGCGCAGGGCTGAGAACTCAACTCGATCGAGCAGACTTACGCTTGCTAAGTCGAGCAGCCCGGTATGTGACGAGTTGCGTGTTTCCTAAAGTCGATTTAGTTAATTAATTTCTTTAGTATAAATAAAAATCTCGTCTTTTATAATTAGGTTATGCTTTTTATTACTTTAGAACTCCTAGAAAACTTCATATTTAGTTAGATTGCTATTGGGTTTATTTTATCAAGAACATCGCTCCTTTAATTCATCATTGTAATCGGAAATTGCTACTCTTTTATTATCAAGTTAATCTTCTAGTTCTTAATTCTTTTGTCACTCTTGTTTCATATGTCTTTAATGATGATTTTCCTTAATATTATTGTTGTTAGTTTAGATATCATGAGTAGCTAATCTTTTAATTTAGAATTAAAGGGGATCTAGGATGTTAGAAAGGGGATTACTTGATTAATTGTTAGTTAAATCATATGGTTGTCTTTTGATTGTAGTTTTAATCCTAGTAGATTGATTTTGGCCAGAATTAATTAACTAGTATCGCATATTAGGATTATCACTGATCGGGCTAAGACTAATATAGGCTACGCAATTGAATAGAATAAGTTTAATGATAGCGACCGCATGTTAGACTTAGATCTAAAGGGCATAATTGAGTTGACCGATCTTATCACCTTAGACAATTAGATTGACCTTTTAATTGATTAAATTGCTTCCCGGGATAACATTCTAGTGAACCCAATCCCTAGACCTTTTAATCTTATTGAGTTCATCTTTAATTTATTGCAATTAATTATAGCTAATCAAATCAAATTTCAAGAAATTTTTACCTTTAATACGGACTTAGTTATTAGCAAATAGACTTTTACCGTCTCCCTGTGGATTCGATGCCTTACGTACCACTCACTATTAGTTAGTATTGAGTTAGTATTTACTTTGAATTGGGCGACATGACTTTAGCCTTATCAAATTTGGCGCCGTTGTCGGGTTGGCAATAATTTTCGGTTTGTTTTTAATTTAGTTTGTCTTTTTATCTCAGGGAACTTTAGTTCCTTAAGACCGTTCTTACCCTTCCCTTCAGTGTTAGTTTATGCCCAGGTCTCTCATGTCCGAGCTCGTACCATTCGATCCCGAATCATAAAAGACTCTCCGTGTTAGACGAAACTTTTGGAAGGAAATACGTCAAGCCGAAGACTTGAGTACGTTTGATTCCATCTACGCCGATTTTGGTTGCATAATATCGTTCCTTAGAAGAGGATACTTCTACTTCTGTCATTACTGCGATGATGCCTACTTTAGCTAGTCATTCAGAGCCAACCCTTGCATCCATTCCCAAAGGATTCAAGCTCCCTACTACAGATAATGATACATTTAAAATTCGCCCATCTTATATCACTTTGGTGGAGCGAAACATGTTTTGTGGGGGGGGGGAAACATGTTTTGTGGGGGGGGGGGGGGGGGGGGGGGGGGGGGGGGGGGGGGGGGGCTAACGAGGATCGTTCAAAACATATGAAAAAGTTCACGCTATTGTTGCTTCATTCCGCTATCTGCTGGAGTAATACAAGACTAAGTTAAGCAGGTGTTTTTTCTGATTGGTTACGTGATTTGGATATGAAGGCGCATGCTATTACTGATTTGAATTCTCTCGCTCTTGCTTTGTACAAGAAGTATTTCCCACCGTAGAAGGCCAACGTCATAAGAAGCCAAATTACAGGTTTCAAACAAGGTCCCACTGAAGACCTTAATGAGGCGTGGGTTCGCTTCAAGAGGCTAGTCCGTTCTGTCCCGCATCCAAAAAAACGCAAATGATGACAATGCTTAAAATCTAATAGATGGGATGGCTACTCACACTGCTGAGTATGGTAACCCTCGAGGTAGTGCGAGAGGAGGTGGTTCAGATAGTACCATTGCAGCTCAGTTGGAGGCATTGACTGCCCTAATTGCCGAATTGAAGACTTCCCAGTCTTTGGGAAATAAGCAGACGGTTCATGCTATGGTTCAACAAGAGATAAATTGTGAGAGATGTGGTACCGCGGGGCATAATTCAAGAGAGTGCATGAGTACGTTGGAACAAGTACTAGCTTTCATTCTTTCCAACAAAATACTCCGTTCTCAAACTTTTACAATGAAAGGACGAGAGAACATCCCAATTTCTCTTGGAAGAGCCATAATGTTCTTCATCCTACCCCGTCACCGCCTCAATAACAAGTTTCATTTTATGTGATTTCTCAAAATCGCAATTCTCAACAAAGCACTACAATCTTGAACATCCAGGAGGCCAAAACTTTCAACAAATTTCGCCTCAAGCTCCATTGAATAATTATATGGCGGAGTTGAAAGCCATGTTGCAACAAATTTTGGTTATCCAAGAAAAGCAAGATGCCTAAATATCTCAGTTTTTTGCACATAACAAGATCGTCAATACCCAAATTGTTCAATTGGCCACTCACATCCTCAACGGCAACCGGGAAACTTACCTCCTCAAGGTCATCCCCCACATGAACAAGTGAATGCTATAACTTTGAGGAGTGGGACCTATTACAAGAGCCCGGACATGCCTAGTCAAGGTATCACGGGTCTGGGAAATTTGGAGCTAAAAGACGATTAAAGCACAAAGGCATCTCGACTAGAAAATGAAAAAAATTGAAAAAAGAGTTGAAAATGAGGTTGCTCGATCTAGCAAGCACTATTTGCTCGATCGACCAACCCTGAAAAGAAGGAAAAATTTTGCTCATCAAGTTCCTGAAATTTTCTGTACACCTCAACTCGATCGACCAACCCTTTTTCTCGATCGAGCAACCTTATAAAATGGAAATATTGATGCTCATCATGTTTCTGAAAATTCCAGTTCACCCCAACTCGATCGATCATACCCCTTGCTCGATTGAGCATCCCTTACCCAGCCACACGAGCCTTTATTTCATTGGAAAAGAAGAAAAAAGTCGATCCCATTAAAATTGATCTTCATTTTCCACATTGTCAACATAAATCCAAGCTAGATTAACAGTTCGGGAGGTTTATGGAAGTAGTGAAGTGCCATCTACTGAATTGATCACTCAAGTGTCGGCCTATGCAATGTTTATAAAGAAGATATTAACAAGGAAGCGATATTTTAGCAAGGTTGAGACTGCTGCGTTCACTGAAGAGTGTAGCGTCGTGTTACAAAGTCGATCAGCTCCTAAGCTAAAGGATCTATTGCGTTTTTCTATTCCTTGTAATATAGGTCCTTAGTGTATCGATAACGCCCTTTGTGACTTAGGGGACTAGCGTTAGTGTGATGGCGTATGCTATATGCAAAAATCTTAACATGCTACAATTTGCTGACCAATCGATTAAGCGTCATATGGGTGTCTTAGAGGATGGGCCGGTTAGAGTGGGGAAATTATTTATCCCAATTGACTTTATTGTATTGGATATGGATGAGGATACCCGAACTCCTATCATCTTAGCGCGACCATTCTTGCACACAGCGGAGGCAAGCATAGATGTTAGGAATGGAAGACTCGCGCTAAAGGTTGGGGATGACACAATAACGTTCAATCTAGATAATTCACCCAAAAGTCCCGCCTTAGATGAAACTTAAAATATGATTGACGTTGTTGACCCTCTTATTGATGAATGCCTTACTAAATCCTTGGACATGGATCCTCAAGATATTTCCACCGTATCCAACATTGTTGATGCTGCTATAAGACCATGGAATGCAGAGGATTTTGAGCTCGATTGGTTGCTCAATGGAGACTTGCATGATTTTCATTCGGTTTCCCGCCTTAGTGAATGTGACTTGTGGAAAGCTGAGTTGGATACATTAGAGGCCAAAATATATCACGTAGAACCCATCAAGAAGGTCAATGGTTTAGTGGATACTCCTAGAAAGGTTGACGTAATTTATTATTTTTCCATTGAGTCTGATTTGGGAAGTAATAAACCACTTTAGCTGCCTTTTATATTTGATACTCTACCTTCTACTATTCGGGGAATCAGTTTGATGAAATCCCATAAGAATGATAGGTTGTGCTGATCCCTCACAATTTTTTTATATAATCGAATTATATCTTGGTGGTACTATGCTTTTGTGTAGCACATGCGCGGATTTTTGATCGACTTTTGAGAGCACTGAGTTATTTTGATTTTGCTATTTATGGTTAATTAATCTATAAAGTTCGAATGATCCTGTGGGATTTCCAGCTGGTAATATCTTTCCTTGTATTTTCTTTTATTGTATTATATTTTAGTTTGTTTTTTTTCCTTTCCTTTTGTTAGATGTGTCCTATAAGCTGTTGTTGTATTTTTGTGATTGCTTTGCTGATATCATCACAATGAGGACACTGTAACATTTAGGTTTGGGGAAGAAGTCTTTATTTGTGTTGTCTGTTAAAATTTATTGCATTGTGTGTTTAAGAAATCCATAAAAATTTACAAATTCCAAAAACATTTGATTTCTTTTGTTAGGTTGAGTCTTGGTGAATTGAATAACAATGATGATAACTTGCGTTGATTTTGTAATTGAATCCCAAATAAGTTGTCTATGTACATTGTTTTGGCGTATTACTTTTGGAAACAAAGCTCAATGGAAAAATCTTGACCATTTTTTAATTACCTATTGCTAATTAGATATGACAAATTGTGTTGATAAACCACTTAAATTTCTGAGGTCTTTAGAGGTTCCTAGGCCATGAAAATTTATAAACTGGTCTCATTGCTAATTAGGCTTGAGTGTGGCACTCTTTGTAGAATGTGTAATATCAAACTGGACAAGTGTGACATTAATTTCGACTTGTCCAGAGAGTCTGGCCAGATTTATACTAGGATCATATCGTTATCGTAGTCCTACCGGGAGGATTGAGTTTAGAGTTGTCTGGTCTTGCATGGTGCAGATGCTAGTGCATCTCATTTACCGTGAGAGTGTGTATGCTTACGTTTGACCACATGTTGTATTGTATACTTGATTTATTCGTTGCCTATGATTGGTTTGTATGTTGAGTCCATAACGTTCTCAAGCACATGGTTATTAATGGTGAGTTGGAAGCCAACGGTGATCCATGTGGTTGCCAAGGGGAGTCTTCCGCGAGTCGATGGCGCATGTTAATGATATGAACGATGGTTTATACGCCTATGTAATGTTATTGTGAAATGTTCTACTTGTACTTCGCATGATATATATGTATGCGTGATGATATATGATTTTATGCTTGCTTATGTGCGTTTTGATGTGGTATGGCTGGGAGAACCCCGAGTTACTCCCACTGACTGTGGTATTCACGTGTCATGAATGAACAGGTTGCAGGTTGGTGTTGTATGGGGTTTTGACGAGTGAGCTAGCGAGCGTTATACTTACAGTGATTCGTCCTTAGCGTTGACGTTTATATTACTTATTATCTTATTTGTGTGATTATCAAGGGATCGATGTCCCTTGTATTTATTTAAGTTACAATTGGTATAAACGATTTATTAAACTGAGTTTTGGTTTTATAATATAGTGACATTCGCGGTTTTGTTTTTAAAATTTTT
Source organism: Heliosperma pusillum (assembly GCA_022085475.1). Classification (NCBI taxonomy): domain Eukaryota; kingdom Viridiplantae; phylum Streptophyta; class Magnoliopsida; order Caryophyllales; family Caryophyllaceae; genus Heliosperma; species Heliosperma pusillum. Next base: position 28,671 of record JAIUZE010045507.1, on the reverse strand, counting down.
AAAAATCTTGTATTTCCGCTGTAACCTATGTCTTTACTTTATTGTTAAATCGCGGGGTGTCACATGTTGTGCACCTTTGACTTCCTCAACATCATCGTCACCGCCACTACCTTCACCTCCTCTGCTTCTCGAGGATGGGATGGCGATGCAAGTGAGTTTTCAATCATTGGAATGTCAAACATTGATGAAGGAGAGAGAGTTTGTGGTTAAGGAATTGTATAAGGAGAAAATGGGTAGAAGAAGGGGAGGTGTTTATGATGATTTGAGATTGAAGATCAAGAAAGTTGTTGGGAAAGAAGAGGGAGAGATGGAAATAGTGGTTGCATGATCACGGTAACGCAATTTTATACTTGTCTCTACATCCGGGAATAAGTTTTCCTCAAAGAAAGACTATTGACATGGCAGTATCAACTAAATGATTTCTAAGTTAAATCATTTGTTAATTTTTTTATTCATTTTAAGGGACAATTTTTTTAGGAATTAAATTATTGTAAAATATTGTTAAAATAAAGATAAATAAAATACTAAAACGAAGGAATAATAAGTTTATTATTCATAATTTACATCCCATTGCTAACAAACTTTCATCCCTTTCTTATATTAAGTTTTGAACTAAAGCAAAGCGGCCAATACCAAATGTAGAGGTGGAAATCAGGTTAATCGGATCGTGTTGGGATTAAGTCAAGCTGAGCCGGATCATATCGAGTCAACATAACCTTTCAAGTGAGGTTAGGTTGTGTTACTTAATCTCATTACTCCAATATTTTTACCCTCAAGTTTAGTTTTCGACCATTGTTTCCATTAGTTTCTTCGTTGTTAAATCACATATTCAAAGGTATCAAGCTAAATGCTACACCGCTTTCATTTTGTCAATATTAAGCTTAATAATTGTCACGTTATCAATCTTATCAGGTTGATATCAAGTCCAATTCAGGTCCGGGTCACTGATCATCAGGTTGTATCGAGTGTCGGGTCACAAGGCATAGGCTCAATTGCGGGTAGCTAAATTCCGGATTTTATCGGGAACTCATATTGGTTTTCGACTAACATAACGGTTGGTTTTGAGAAGATGTGTGTGTTTGAGTACCATCTTTAGAATACGAGAAACTTATATTGGTTTTTCTCTATTTCGTTCAGATTGGAAAATGACTTCAAAATGGGGTGATTTTCCTAAAAGGTATAAAAGAAAGTTATTAGAAGAAGATGAAAACATTCAACCTGAATGACATGGTCCATTATATAATAAACGGTGGGGGTATTTGTTAGTGCACAATTTAGTAAGGGTACTAAATTTATTGCTCAAGGATAATTAGGCCTAGTATTTAAAGAAGAGATGTTGGACATGGTCTATTATATAATAAATAAGAGAAGATTGTAGTCCAGAAGTTATGGCGTTGACCTAGAAAAAGGAGTTGCCGTCTAAGGAGAGGTTATCATCGGTTATCAAACCGTTCCCCAATAAGCAATAGTTACAAGGAACCGGTGAAGAACACGTATATAAAGGAGCATTCACCAGAGCAAAGAGTAAAGAGAGGAGGGAACCATTTCTAATTGTTATCATTGGATGACAAATGAACAACAATGAATGTGCAAGATTAAGTTACCCGCTAAAAACATTCCTATTATAGATTGGAAAGCAAATAACTGTGACAGAAGGAGTGTGTACCAATCAAAAGACATCATAGGAGTGAGAGAACATTTTGTTTCTACGAAATAGTTGGGTTCACAGAGTTTGTAGGAAATTGTTGAGACTAATCAAAATAAGTTAGTATTGTATATTGAGGCCGGTCTACAGTGAGTTAAGGGTGGCAGCCGACAAGTGAAATGTAACCTCGCCATTGAAAATATAGAGATTATTCACAAACGAGGCATAATTGAATGGCTACGATTGTTCGAAAAATCAACATCGTTCTTCAACGAGTGAGATATATCTGTTTGAAACTCAGTTGGCGAAATGCTGCTGGACTACTCTAGTTCATCCAGTGAAACATTAATCAACTATTCTTATCGTCCAAACACTCCAAAGCGTACCAGTGAGAACACTATTATGGTGACAGATCAGACAATAACATAAGAAACAACAAGTTATATGGTGTCATACATATGGAAAATGAAAATGGCTTTGTTTTGTCGAGGTTAGCCATCAATGAATCTTTCCACCTTTATAAAATGTGTGGAAGCCAATGTTACTATTCTTTTTTAACAGTTGAACATTTGCCCTTCTTTATCAGACTGCTTTCCTTTGGGCTTGCAATTTTGTGTGGAGCTTTCCTTTAACCCTTACATCATATGTTCACAACATTCCTACTACTACTTCTCTCTTCCATTATTGCTTATTTAAATCAACAATCTTTTCTACGTTATTATTGTTCTGTGCTAATTCATTATCTTTAGCTTTGTTCACTCAATTGTTTTTCACTTTTTCTCAAATTTATCGTCCAAACTACTGAATTTGATGAACAATTAAATTAGGGTTGAACTTTATTGTCGTTTGTTAGGTTATTGTTAAGAGTACAAGATTTGGGAAGAAATGGAACAGCAGAAACGAAAACAAGAGGATTTCCACAAAGATGACAAGGTAATTTATCATTTGCGTTGTTTAATTTCATGTAATATACTGAATTATGATGATGTTTGTTTGACTTGATTGCTTTAAATGCTTGTCGTCATATAGGTGAGTGTTATTTGTCTACTTTAAAAGCTCATGGTCATATATTTTTTTGCTTCCTACCTTCACAAGGTTATTATGTCTTACAACCCCTTTTCTTTTAACATTATTTATATAAGGCTATGAATGTCATCCTAAATTGTAACCGTTACAACCCAATAATCGTTTAGTTTATAGTGATTGGGAATTGGGTGGAGGACTTTCAGGTGTGTAGTGTGTGATTCTTGTTAGATTGTGAGCTATAACGATATAGAATAGTGCACTGTTTGATTATTTGATGTGGGTATATATGCATATTATAGGCAAGCTTTGGTTGTGTAGAGGTACGTAAATCACGAGGTTAAGCAATATACAAGGGTCTTCAAAATCAACAATTGAAAGGGATGTCTCACTGACAATATTAAGCTCCCTAATATTAAGCTCCCTGTAATTTATGACATATTTCTAAGCGACAAAGGTATCGTCATCTTAGTTGAAGAGAAAGGTTCAAAGTTTATCGTTAATCTATTTAGTAGTTTATTTTTCCTTTGTTATATCATGTTCATTAAAGAAAGTCATTTATAGCTCTATAGTATGTAATGAGCAATTTCAATGTTGATTTGCTCATCATTCTCTTGTACATTAGGTATGAGTAACTGATAATGTTTCTAATTTCACTTTGAAATCCAATACTAATGACAAGTTCATGATACTTATTATCATTTCCATGTTACTAAATTCTGGTTAGTAGTATCTAACAAGGATGCACTTCTAAGTATTATACACATTCTTATGAAAACTCTATAAGTTTTTGGATTAAAATGAAATGACCGGCTAACTCTCATGCCAGATATGAATGTTAAGCCTTGGCTAGGGTGTGAGAGGTAATGTGAATGACCAATTATTTTGTGCCTAATGATGTGCTACTGATATTTATGAGTTCTCTTTAGCTATGTAGCTTTCTTTTGATTCTTCTGTTAATGAAACTTTGCATTATTTTGGTTATAAGAGCATCTATCATGTTATTGTGGACAAATTTAGGCATGTGCTTAGAGTTGTCATATTGTGTTTATACTTATCCGCTTGCAAGTGATATTAAATTTATATGGAATCTACACAAACAGTTCCAAGGCAGATTAATTATGCAGACTCTTTGATGCGAAAGTAAATCACTTATGTGTAATGTTGTTTCTGTAGGTTCACTAGAAGGCCGAACGTGTCAAGCATCGGTTTAGAGGTGACTAAAAAATAATGATCTCCATGCGTCTCGCATGATTTACTGTGAGCAATGAGACCTTCCCCAATCCATTTCATTCACTCGGTAAAGCCCTTTTGTATACCCACTACTTCCGTCACTCAGTCAGATCTCCCTTATATCTATTCCCCCTAACACTACAAGGATATCTCGGCAAATTGACGGCTCTTCTGACGGAAAAAATAATCCGTCAGAAATTTCGGGAAACTGACGGAATTGTGACAGAATACTGACGGAAAATAAGTCCTGACGGAAATTCCGTCAGTTACCGTCAGTGAAAAATGGCGCGTTGACTAAAGTCAATGGCGGCAAAATTAACTAACGGTTAGCGACGGAATTTCCGTCACTAACAACATTTACTGACAGAAATTCCATCAGGAAAGTCAAATTTAGTTTGACTTTCCTAACGGAATTTCCGTCAGGACATATTCTGACACATCACTTTAGTAGCCTCCATCAAAGTATTTTGTGACGGAAATTCCGTCAGTATTATTTTAATACTGACGGAATTTCCGTCAGTAGGCTTTTCGAAACGCGGGACGCTGACGGAATTCCTGACGGAATTTCCGTCAGGAGTTTCATTAAATAGAAAATCAGGTGTCGTCTTCCTCATTCCCTCAATTCCATTTTTCCTAAAACCTAACCCCCAAATCCCCAAATTCGACAACCCACACCTCCGACTACCACCTCCTACCACCACCTCCGACTACCACCACCAACTGTCGGTATTTCTCTGTTAAGTTTCTTTTGATCTTTCATTTAATTTATCACTTTTCTCCTTTTATTTTTTTACTCAATCTTTATTTATTTGTTGTAGATCCGACGACGACCACTACTACCTACCTCCAACGACCACCATTGTCACTTGACGCCGCTGCCTTTCACCGTGCTTGCTTATTATTATCATTAGGTAAAATATTTACCTTTATTTCAATTCCTCCTTCCGTCTTAATCATTTGTTTGTCTTTAATTGACTTAGGATAGTAGCCATTATTGTTTTTATGATGAAATTATTGTTGTTAGTTAATTCCTCCCTCTGTCCTAATCATTTGTTTGTCTTTAATTGACTTGGGATAGTAGCCATTATTGTTTTTTATGATGAAATTATTGTTGTTGTTAGTTAATTTCTACCTACGTCTTAATCATTTGTTTGTCTTTAATTGACTTGGGATAGTAGCCATTATTGTTTTTTATGATGAAATTATTGTTGTTGTTAGTTAATTCCTCCCTCCGTCTTAATCATTTGTTTGTCTTTAATTGACTTGGGATAGTAGCCATTATTGTTTTTGATGATGAAATTATTGTTGTTGTTAGTTAATTTGATTGTCTTTAATTGATTTAATATAGTAGCTAATTATTGGCTTAATCAGGTTCAATTGAGCTATTTAAATGTTAGTAGCTAATTATTACATGTGTTGTGGATGTTAAAATTATTACATGTGTTGATATTCACTTAGTACCCGTTCAAAAATTACTCGTTAGGAGTAATTTTTGAATAGTCCTCGTTTTGGGACTGTCTTTCTACGTTTCAAGTCACTTAGGTAGTAAACACATAACTTGTGATTTATTAATGAGGAAAGAGTTCGGTAACAATTCCTTTAATGTTCTATGAATGCATATTTTGAGTAAATATTTATTCAACATTGTGTATTTAGAGAACAAAGGGGAATTGCTGCCGAATTTTTTCCTCATTAATAAATTACAAGTGGTGTTTGCTAGTGACTTGAAACGTAGATTGATGGGTTTAGATTGGAGTGATAAAGACCCAATTTAAAAATATTAATTTTACTTGTTGACAATAATAAATGTTTAATTTACTGTGTGTGATTATTGATTATCATTGTTGTTAATTAAGATAATTTATTTATATAACATATATATAATGAAATGTAGATACATAATAATATGAAAAGATTAGAACGACAGTGGATGTATGAAAGATTAGACGAAAAAAAGAAACCCAAGCTGATATTTGCAAATGGGGTGAAAGAGTTTATTGAATTCGCGGAACAATCTAGTGAGTTTAAGGATTTAGGCGGTGAAATGAGGTGTCCATGTAAGAAATGCGATAACTTAGCTTTTAAATCGAAAAGGGAGGTTCAAAATCATCTATGATCGAATGGTTTTACTGATAATTATTATGTATGGAAGTATCACGGTGAGAAACTGGCTAACGAAGCGAGTTCGAGTAGTATCGTAGTTAGTGAGAATCCTTACCGGGAGTTAATTGAAGATGCATTACGTGATAATGTTGAGCAAATAATGGAGGCTCGACTTAATCCCGACGACCTTAGCGATGAAGAAATTCGTTATATCCCACATCCTCAAGTTTCAGCCTTTTTTAGAATATTAAATAAAGCCGAACAACCAGTGTATGAGGGAAGTAGTATGAGTTTGTTGCAAGCGGCTGCTAGGTTGGTAGCACTCAAATGTGAGAACAACTTATCTCTTAGATGCGCCAATGGTTTTATGTCGTTCATTAGTGACATTATTCCAAAAAATAATCAAATAGCGCGCAATTTTCAAGAGATTATGAATTTGCTTAAGAGACTCCAACTACCCCATGTGAAAATCGATGCATGTCTTACCGGTTGCATGCTATTTTGGTAAGAAACTGCTAATCTTGAGGAATGTACCAAATGTCATGCCTCTCGGTATAAAGGTAAAAAGAATTTAAGTGACCGGAAGCGAATACCTTGTAAACCACTGACATATTTCCCGCTTGCGCCAAGGTTACAACGACTATTTGCAACCAAACACATAGCAGGTGAGATGAGATGGCACCATAAAAACTCTCGATTAAGAGAAAGAGGAACAATGGCACACCCAAGTGATGGAGAAGCGTGGAAACATTTCGATAGAGAGTATCCAGAATTTGCAAGTGAGCCTCGCAATGTTCGCCTAGGTTTGTGTGCAGATGGATTTTCACCTTATGGCCAATTCGGGAAGTCTTACTCGTGTTGACCCGTGATTGTCACCCTGTACAACTTACCCCCTTGGTTATGCATGAAGAGGCAATTTATGTTCTTATTTATGATCATTCCAGGTCCTAGTAACCGTAAAGCAAAATTGGATGTCTACCTCCAACCGTTGATTAAAGAGTTGAAAGAACTTTGGAAAACAGGTGTGGATACCTACGATGTCTCTAAGAAACGTAATTTTCAATTAAAAGTGGCATTACTGTGGACGATCAATGATTTTCCTGCATAAGGCATGCTTTCCGATTTGTCCACAGCCGGATACCGTGCTTGTCCTTATTGTCTTCAAAAAGATCCTAAATCCTTTTTTCTTAAACATAGTCGAAAGGTTTGTTGGTTCGATTGTCATCGTACTTTCTTGAAACCTGATCATCCTTTCCGCAACAATTGTAAGCATTTTCTAAAGAATAGGAAAACTGATAATACCACAGCTGCAATCAAATTAATCGGTGCTGAGGTCTGGGATTCAGTAAAAGGTTTACCAAAAGTTGTCGAGCCTTCTGCTGAAGAAATGAAAAGATTGAAAGACGACAAAACTAAAGGTTGGTGGAAACAAAGCATATTCTGGGAACTCCCTTATTGGAAGACATTGTTGATTCGACACAACTTAGATGTTATGCACATTCAGAAAAAATTTTTTGAACAACTTATCAACACGGTGATGAATGTAACAAAGAAAACTTCATTTTGCCCTAAGGGTAAAGCTGACTTTCTTGAGTATTGCTTGAAATGACCCATATCATCTATGTTTGTTTTAGAGATAGCGGAGAAGAAGGTTCTATGCAAATGGGTTGCTAGTTTTGAAATTCCCGGATGGTTATGCTTCAGATTTGAGTCGGTGTGTTGACCATAGAAATTTGGTGTTGCATTCCATGAAAAGTCATGATTGTCATGTCATGTCTTTATGGAACTGTAACAACCCGGATTTTTAAAACAAAAGAAATGACTTAATAATAAATAATCCATCAGAGTACAAAGATGAATAGGGTCAAGGTGGCGGAAACACCTGACCAATCCGGATCGATACTCAAATCCAAAACTAAACTAATACATTATTAATAATCCTTAACTTAAATAAATTCCTAAATAAATTATTCTTCTCGCCACAAGTCTCTCCAGCACAACATCCAGACAAGCAGCAACCAACTCAACCTGAGAATGGGGGTCGACAATCAGTCGGGAGTAACTAGATGCTCTCCCAGTCATGTTTACAACAGGCTGAATTAATAACAATCTATAACAACAGACAGTAATCATAAATGACATGTGAAGCAATCTATACAATATGACGTACATTCAAACTTACTATGACATCATCATTAACAAATGAATGCAACTAGACAAACCCCTAGACCATGAACACTAACTCGACCGAAACTGACACAAGATCCATAGCAATAAAGTCACCAATTCAATCAACAAAGCATAGCGAATAGAATGAACGCCGTTAGAGCGATTAACGAACTGCCTCTAACCACTAGAGCGTATAACGAACTGCCTCTAGCTAATGAAGCGTATAACGAACTGCCTCCATCGGTGTGGACCGTATAACGAACTGCATCCACTGTGGACCGTATAACGAACTGCATCCACGGTACTATGTATAGCGTATAACCACTGCCTATATGTCTAAGACCTGGCCAGACCCTCGATGCATTAACTGTACATCGAACGACACACGGGCACCAGAGCGTATAACGAACTGCCTCTGACCAATCCCGAACATAGACCAAAATAAACAAATCCCCAAAGGGTAGCGTTGGTTCATTCCGATAGTATCTAACTGATACTATCGTCATCTATTCAACAAGCCAACAAGCAAATGCACAGTATAACTGACTGTACTAACCAATGCGTGAACAACGTCACGACTCAACATAGGAACAGTATAACTGACTGTCCAAAAATATAAGAATAAGATTAACCAATACGATATGCAAACATAGCGTTATAGTCCAACTGACTATAACACTACACAAAAACAAGCACTGATGACCAAGGTTATAGTATCTCGTCCTATAACATTACACCTAGAAGGTCATGTTATAGTTCGAGTTACCATAACACCAGACACAAAAGCATATAACACCCAATGTTATAATACCACGAACTATAACCTTCACATAACCCTAGTGAAGTTATAGTAACTTCAGCTATAACCTTCACTCAGCTTTAGTGAAGTTATATTAACTTTAGCTATAACCTTCACTCAGCTTTAGTGAAGTTATAGTAACTTCAGCTATAACTTTGGTTAAGCTTGTCAGGTTATAGTATCATCAACCATAACCTTCACTTAACTTCATCAAAGTTATAGTACCTTCAGCTATAACTTTATATGTGCGAGGTTATAGTATCATCAACTATAACTCTCTTCCATCACGGGTTAGTCCTCTATAACACCATCACCGAGGGGTCGACTCCACGGTACAAACCGCCATGTCACCACAACGAGTCTTGTTATAGTACACCGCACCATAACGTCACTTTCAAAGTTATAACTCAAATAGGTATAATTAGGGTAACTTACATGCAAAGTTATAGCAACTTCAGCTATAACCTCAATGATGTAAACCAAACCCTAATTTCTCAACATAAGCAAACCCTAGCCTCTCTCACAAGGATAAGCCAAAACCCTAGGCCACGACCAACCCTAGGGGCCGCGCCTCCAAAACGACGCTAGGGTTCTCGATTTGAACCCTAGTTCGCGCACCAAATAAATAATTGTAAATAAAATAACAACATAAATATTAAATGCAATTAAACATGTGAATCATAAGCATAAATAACCACACAAACAATTAATCATACAATCAATCATTATATCATGTTAATAATTCACTTTCTATAAACATAATTAAAGAAAAACACCTAGTTACCTTTATAACGCAATAAAGATCACAAAATAATCTTCATCTTCATAAAAACGCCATTAATATAGTGCCACCCGAATCCTCCTCCAAAAACACCCAAAAGAAAAACATCTTCTTCTTATTCTTCTTATTTACCCATCAAATATATAAACCCTAAAAGTAGGTCTAAACTCCATACAATCGAGTCCCTTAAAAATAATAAGAATATAAGATATTGTAGAGGTAAGAGCCAAGATTGTAAATATATAATTTATATTTGATTTGGATGAAGAAAGTTGCATAACAATAGAATTAATGGGAGAAGAATGAAAAGAGAGGAAGAAGGGAAGCTCACGGCGCACAGGTGAAACGCACGAAAGAATTGAATGAGCAACCTAGCTACTAGGTTAATCTTTTATATTTATAAGAGAATTTAAGTGGGCTTTTGACCCATTAGCTCACAAGATGGATAATCTAATTACAAATTAGGTTTAAAGTAATTAAAACGCTCAAAGAGTTTACATAGGAGAAGTAGCTATTAGATTTAAATAGTTAAATCGTACGCGGACATTTTAACCCATCCAATTTAGGTAAAAACGGAAAATAACAAAATAGAGATCGCAAGCGTTAAATACGCATTAAACAATTAAACTCGCAAAATAATTATTTTAATAAATAAATTTCCGAATAAAATTATTAGAAAACACGGGGTGTTACAGGAACGGTTACTTCATGTTGCATTGAAACATTTACTCCCGACGAATTCTTGGAATGCTATAACTGAGATAAGCCAATTTTTTAGAGATTTGTGTACTTCTACGATTAAAGTTGATTCCATGGAACATCTAGAATCAAACATTGCGGAGATATTATGTAAGTTAGAAATGATATTTCCCCATTCTTTCTTCAATTCCATGGAGCATTTACCTATTCACTTACCTTATGAAGCGAAGTTTGGAGGACCTGCTCAATATCGATGGATGTATCCATTTGAGAGGTTCCTTAATCATTTGAAAAAGAAGGTTGGCAACAAAGCTCGGGTCGAGGGTTCCATATGCAACGCTTTTTTGTTAGAGGAAATTTCAAATTTTTGTTCCCTATATTTTGAAGATCACATTGACACAAAAGCGAAGGACTTGCAGGTTGGTGTGAATTCCGATAACCAACTAGATTCAAATATACCTGAGTTGTTCAATGATGACTTGGGAAATACTACCGGGAAATGTATACCGAGGTACTTAAATGAAAAAGAGTTTGAAGAAGCTCATTTTTATGTGTTAAGAAACTGTGGGCAATTTTTAGAGACTTATGAAAGTAAGTTATTGATTCATTATTACACAATTAACTTTTAATAATAAAATTAATTCATTATTATATTATAGTTAAAACGTACATTACTAATTAAAACATGTCATGATGTCACGTCTTATTATAGGGAATTTAAGACGTACATCAAACTCACATATCCTGATGGCACGTCTTATGATGATGTTTGGAGCAAACATGACAAAAAATTTTCGAAATGGTTGGGAAATGAAGTAAGATCACATTTAAATTTCTTATTAACTAATATTGAGAAGATAACATCTTAATATAATTAATATATTTTTTTATTGATATATAGGCTTATAAATTGAAGGATCCTTTAATAATAGCTCTAGCAGGGGGTCTAAGTAACTGGGTGAGGACATGGAGAAGATATTCTATCAATGACTATAAATTTCGTGCTTTTAAAGAGGGAATTGATGTTCCGAAAGCTACTATAAGCAATGGGGTTTGTGTGAGTTCTACTGAAGGGTTGGACTACTACGGAACCCATATTGAAGTAGTTGAGATTTCTTATTATACCGAGCACAGGATTTATAAGGCCATATTGTTTAAATGTGATTGGTTTGATAATTCCCCACAAGGAGTTAGTATCCATAAGGTATACGGACTTGTCGATGTAAACTTAAAAAAGAAACTTCGTGGACAAAACCCATTCGTGGCAGCTTTTCAAGTGGATCAAGTGTGTTATGCTCCTTATCCAACCACTAAGAAAGATAATCAATGGTTCGCAGTTTTTAAAATCAAGTCAATATCTCATGTTGATGCTCATGTTGACGAAATTGTCTTCCAAGAAGATGTGGTTGTCAATAGTAAGTCAATTTCACTAATTTTGGTGGAAGAGACACAAAGTGAGGATGAATATGAAGTGGTTGTTGAAAGGGGTGAAGGGGAGTATGACAAGGACATCGGTGAAGAAAAGGAAAAAGATGATAAAGATAAAGAAAGTCGAGAAGTCCTTTTTCAGATGATGAAACTTTGTTGATTTGTAGTGATAGTGATAGTGAGGGTCACTAGTTGTAATTCTAAATTAGTGACAATAATCTATTTGTACAAAAGTATGGATTTAATCAAAATACAATTAATCAAAAATTTGAAACTTTGCATTGTAATTCAAAAAGTTTGCTCACGGTTTTTATATATTGAACTACCTAACAATTTCCATTGTATATAGCTTTTACTTATGGCAGGTGGGTTTATAAACCGGCTCATAGGTATCACTAGTCGATCTCGTCGTGCTGATGAGGAGGAGAACGATGAGGAGGCGGCCTCGGACCACCACGAGCAGGAGCAGGTTACGATGTCGACTACGCAACAGGAAACTTTTACGACGTGGATTATTCTATCTCGCAATCCTGACATAGGCCATTGGTAAGTGTCTCATATATAGAAAAATTTTATCACTAACTTTATTTTATTATAAATTTTACGCTAACTTTTATTATAACTTTTATTAACGCGTTCGTTCTAATATGTATCTTTTTCAGGTGAGATGACAAGCTGATCAAGCAATACGTTACTTGGTCTTTCATTCATACCATCGGCCGGGAGTACTTCACCAAATGGAGTGAAGCGAGTCATTCACAGCGTAGGCGGATGTACGAATACTTTCAAGTATATTTTATTACGGTTCTAGCTATTACTAAAAAGTAAATGTTTTCCTTCAAAAAGTAAATGTACAATTACTAACAAATTGTTTATGATGAAATAGAATCATGTGAACTCGGTCGATCTGAACTACGACCCGAATCCCGAATGGAAAAAACAGGTCACGAGGCAGATTACCTCACTTGTTGGTGGCCTCAAATATAAAAAAAAAAAAAAAAGGCTGGATTGGGTGCCTGAAACTTGGTGGGAAACCATTAGAAAAAGGCCCGAAAGCGAACCCGAATTTGCCAAGAAGTCCAACATAAACAAGGTAAATAGACGGTTGCGTGCCGAGAAAGCTTTGGGCACCCATACTCTAGGCCGGAAGAGTTGTTCCGATGCGTTTAAAGAATTGGTAAGTTCTTTATTTTTTACTTCACAAATTGCATATTATGAAGGATTAATATTCCCGATATATCACTTAATGCACGTTTTTATACTACTTTCAGGTTGATCCTACGCCGTACAAGTTGTTTGAGAAAACAAAGAAAAACAAGAAAGGCAAGTGGGTTAATCCTAAACTGCTAAGACAAACGTAAGTTTTTCTAATTATTACTAAGGAGTTTTTTTATATCCAACTTTAGTATTATTTATTAGGTTTGTTTTGTTTTTATCACTTAATGTTTTTAATTATACAACTTTTTTTTTTGAGGAAGCTTACACCGAAGAGATGAGTCAGCAAACGCCAACTGGCGAGACCCCAGACGAGTTACATGCATACTATAAAGCTGCAGATGGATTCGATAAGAAGTCGAGACTATTCGGGATGGGAGACAAGGGGAAAGAAGTGTGGTATGATCCACCTTGCAACAAAAGTGCACGCGCATCTTTATCCTACAATCCTACTGATTACACTCGATTCGCAAGTGAAAATACTCAAATGAAGGAGCAATTGAGTGCACTTGCGAATGAACGAGAACATGAGCGAGCCGCCCGACTTGCCCTTGAAGCACAAGTACGGGCCAATCAACAACAAATGGAGAGCCAAGCCGAGCAAATGGCCGCCATGCAAGCGGCGTTGATGAAATTTCTTCCCCCGGACTTGGGCCATTTCCTTCCTCCACGTCCAAGAGACGACAACGCGGGCGACGGGCACGGCTTTGGACGGGGTTCCGTTACCCCTTTAGGTTAGTAATTTATCATCTACTTAAGTTAGTGGTTATGTCAAAAACACTAGTAGTGAATCCGTTGAATTTGTAAGTTTGTAAGAAAGTTGTATGAATTTGTTTAACTTTTTATGTAATGGATTTCGTTTCCAATTTCCATCGATCTTCCGTCTTATTTTTGTTGTCTTTTGTTGATTCCCGCTCATGCGGTAGTCGACGTGAGTATGAATTACCGCTTTGCGGTGGACGAATGTATTTTCTGTATTGCAGGTTTTGTTGAAATTTTCACCGTTTAAAACAATGCAAAATACGCATTGTGGCTGGACAGCAGGCTGTTGTTTCCAGCCACTGCTACATTGACTACTGACGGAATTTCCGTCACTAAAGTCAAGATTAACTTGACTTCCAGTTAAACTGACTGACGCATCTTCCGTCAGTTTACCGTCAGTAAATGTATTTACTGACGGAAATTCCGTCAGAAGTCATTTTTTGTTACCATTTGAAGTGACGCACGTTACTGAAGGAATTTCCGTCAGTAATTGACTTTACTGACGGAATTTTGGTGTTTCTGACGAATTTTTTTCGTCAGTTTCTCGAGTTTGTTTTGTAGTGTAATCAACCATTATGTCATGTTATACTTTAATGAAATAACTTTTGGTGATCATCTTGTAAGCCTTGTGGCTATTGTTTGTTTGTCAATTTAAATCTTCTTACGGTGATGAGTCTGTAAGAATATTTGATCCCGCTCTATAAAGTTGCACTACAACCCATTATCATGTGACAAACAATGCCCCCGTCCCATCTCACCCCTTGAACTTTAGTTTTGATCCATAAAAAGTTAAGTGCGTTAGTAGGTCTTAATCCATAAAAAATACGAAGTGTGAAATTTGTGAACTACATCATGGGGAAGAATTTGGTAAGCTTTTCTAACTACAAATGTATTTAGTAGTTCAGGACTCGGGAGTACTCATTAAAGTTGAACAATGTAAAATGTATTTTTTTATATCCTTTGTCTTCATGATTAATAGAAGTTGAACAATTTCATATGTGTATGAATTCGTCAAATGAGAAAGTGGTGTAGACAGACATATTGTGCACATAAATCTACATAAATCTTCCTCAAGAAGGGGTCATTCCTAATAGGCTGGTGATTGTGTTTTGCTTTATTGATTATATGTAGTGATTTGATTTGAGAAATGACGATGATAAAAGCAAGAGGATTCTATGAGGTTTTCTTAAGCAACCTGGAAATCAGAAGTTTATCAATTGCAATATTCTGGTATCATTTTATTCAGATTATTTCACCGTTTTGTTTCCTGTCTTCTCTTATAAAAACCTTTTTAGAAGCCTCTCACCATTTTGTTTTCTCTCTTCTCTCTTCTCTCTTCGTTTCTAAAATTTGTCACTATTTTTAGCTGATCATCACTTAGAAATCAAATGCGAGGTTAGTCAAATAAAATTCGTTCTAAAAACACTCTTTAGCATTTGAATTATAAATTGCAGCAGAACTTCTATCCTATTTTGTCCATGTTATTCAAAGATGAATTTACACAATCGTTATTTACTTATTTTACTCTTTATTTTTCCTTTTTTTTTTACAAACACTCACTGGTGACTGCATGCCTATCTTGATGCTCTTGCCTATTAATGATGAAATTTACGCTCATATTTCTTCCGATCATTCTTTATTGTACATATTTATATAGTCTACACTTAATTTTTACATTTAGTTTTTTATATCAAGGTAGACTACTCATCAGGGTAAAAGTAAGTTTCAGATGATTTTGAGATTTAGCTTGATTTGTCAAAGAAAGGAAATTAAGCATGTATTGTGTTGTTCTTCTTGTAAGTCCGATGGCGCATGGCTCATTTAACAAGAGGATGTTAAAGGTTATCAGCCTAGCAGATGATATTATGAGACTTTGAATTGTGTTTGCTTAAATGTTATAACCAACGAATAATTCTCTTTTAATATACTTGATGTATATTATGCTTACAACACTAAGAGAGAGATGAGATAGACGGAGCACGAGCGCGAGAGGGATCGAGGGAGAGATAGGAATGAAGGGAGATGCAAAGGGGAAGAGGGAGAAATGAAGGGGGAGGGCTTAAGATCAAATGTATTTTTTTGTCGATGTCCACATATTCTTAATGTCTACTGTGCTTTATGATCTACCAGATTATATTATGGGATTTCGAATTGTGTCTGCTTAAATGTTTTAACCAACTAATAATTCTCTTTTAATATACTTGATGTATACTATGCTTACAACACTAAGAGAGAGATGAAATATAAGGAGCACGAGCGCGAGAGGGAGCGAGGGAGAGATAGGAATGAAGGGAGATGCAAAGGGGAAGAGGGAGAAAGGGAGGGCTTAAGATCAAATGTATTTTTTTGTCGATGTCCACATATTCTTAATGTCTACTGTGCTTTATGATCTAGGAGAGAGAAAGGAAAGATAAGTAATGGGAAAGGACGAGAGGGAGAAGGAGAGATATAGGGGTTTGGGGTTGGGGAGAGAGAGAACGAGAAAAAAATCAATTATCTTGAAGTGTCTACTTGATTACTATCTCTCACTTTTTTTTAATTATGTGTGTACTTGTATGCGCTCTTTCCAGAATAGATTGGTTTTCTTTCTATTTTGCTTTGTCCCCAAATCATTGACACAATTAACTCAGAAGGGCACTAGTTTTATCCCCTTGCAACAAGTACATTCTTCTACTACGTCCATTTATATAGCAATATCTTATCCCTATGCTAACAATACAACGTAACGTTCGTTCCATTTAATCGATAAGGCTTGTATGTGGTTCTAATAGGAGCATTTGAGTTTAAAATGTGTGTATGGAATTGGTTTGGTGTTGATATATCTGTTTTGGGACTATTTAAATAAGGTTTGAGTACTACTTTGCGGACGAGTTTATAAATTAAGATCCCACTATTTCTCGATAATAAATTAAGTTGGTTGTGGAATTCTTTACTTTAAGTCGTTATTTGGACGATGATTGGCATTAACGTCTAGTAAAGACACTATCATTTCCATTTGCTTCAACATTATTTGCATTATGTGTACAAGATAAAATGCATAGTATTAGTTTGTTTCTTTCTTATTGGCTCGTCAATGTATTTGCGTGACATTCGAGTTAGTGTTGCCATTATGGTGGTCACCTGGGTGTGTGAAATTGTAGTATAAATGTGATATTGCATTGCTGGGAAAATGGGAAAGAGGGTAAAGAAAAGGAGGAGTTTGCCTTAAGAAAAAAGCGACTAGGTTAGGCAGTAACCAATGGTCTAGGGAAGAGGAAGGTCGGCATGTCATGTTGTTGAATGCGAATGAAGAGAGGGGGGGATGATAGGTAGATAGATGGAGAAGGGATATGAGCTACATGAGGAAGTTCAAAGGATGACGGTGGTGAGTTAGGAAATAGAGGATGCATCAAAAGAAAATCTCATGACTATGATGGATGATTATTCTTAATATGTATTGTTTCTAATTTTCGTTTTTACACAAATAATTTGATATAGTAATTGCAATTTTGTGAGACTGCAATTATGAATGGTTTGCTTTCATTGATGAAAATATTGATCGTAAATAATAAATGTGAATCTGCTTTCTTTCATTTCGATCAAAAATGAAAACTGAAATTGCTTTCTTTGTACAGATATAAAGATTACTAAAATGGATAATAAGGAAAGGCGGGATAAGGAAATGAATAGTCATAGTCATAAGCTTATCTCCGTATATTTTCTACAATATAGGTGTTTATATCTTCCATTTCTTCACCTAGGTAATTTACTCTATAGTTTTATATGTAGTTTTTAATTTTATTTGTTGAAGTCGTAATTTTTAAGCTTTGCTGATGGATTCTGTATGGCTTTTCAATTTAGTCAAGTTCTTGAATAACAAAAAAATTTGAGATCTTTTAAGGGTTAAAAAAACTCAAACAACACTTAAAAGCTGATATAAGAAAACGAATCAGTCTTTGAGAATTTTCAATGTTACTGTAACTGTACCCTTAAACTTACTGTTGTTTATTTTATAGATGATCGACTTTATGACTATTGTATGAACTATGATCATGTAGTTGCAATCTTGTGAGTAAATAAGTGACTACTTTGATTTCTAGCGGAATGTTTTTGTATACCTATGCCCATCACACTTTCTATACTTGTATTATTTTTATTCTTCTTTACTTTGAACAAAGTCTTTGTGAGAGGATGTTGTAGCTAATTTTTCGTTTTACTTGAGATTTGAATTTTGGTGTCACTAACAATTGAGATGGTGGATCAAAAGTTAACACTTAAGATCTCTAACTTATCCTTTGGTATGAGAAAAGGAGGGAGGAATGGAGGAGAGGGAGTAGAGGATGATTAATTGTACGTTATGGGTTAGGCTATCAGGAGCCTAAATGACACGAGTACGTAAAGTTCTCTTTTGAATAGAGTTGGTGGTAAATTAATGAGTAAAGTTCTCTTAGCTGGATTGTTGCATATCATACTGGCACTATGTTGTATTATATGTACCACATGTTCATGATTTCAGATTGGATCGCATGATAGATGTTGTTCAGGGTCCTCGGCTTTGTTAGACGTTGGTGCATTTCACCTGATGATCAGTCTGCCTCGACAATGTTATCTTAATTAGGATCGTCCTTGAGTAGAACTATGAACCATGTAGAAACTTATATTTTTATGCTTAGATTTTAGCTAACATGAATTTAACCTCTTCTTTAAAGGCATTTAATCCCGTTTATTCTATTGTGCAAAATAATTTGTTTTACTATACCCGAGCGGGTGTCTGTACTTTGTTGAACATTTTGGTACTTTTCTCTAGCTGAAACTATATGGCCAATGTAATTCTTTCCTGTAGGGAGGGAAGTTGTGTAGTCTATATATATGTTGTTTGTTTATTTCTATCATGATATGTAAAATAAATAAAAAATATGTTCATTGAACTTTGGCACATATGAATGTTGTCATGGCTCTGGTAGTGAAAATACGTTACTTCCTTTCGTTACTAAATTCGAACAGGTTGAAATAAATTGTAAACCAAACAACTCGCAATAATAATCTTGGGGTATCGTGCCCGAGGCATGAGATATCAAGATTTTACACCTACGTTGCACTTGACTTTCCTTGAATAATAAACCCGGAGATGAATGGGAATAAATCGCGAGTGGAGAGTTAGCTTGAGTCGCTTGCACTCTAAGGTAGGTCTTGTCTTCCTTACAAAGATAAAACCATTTTTTTCTTTTGCTTTGCCTACTTGTTCAAACATTCACCGTGTAAAGTGAATTAAAAAAAATCATGTAAGTCAGTAAATGAGAGGATTTGAGTAACTTATAAACTATGTTTTTCCTTGCACGCTTAAACTTTTAAGGTCTTTTTTCTTCCTAGCCGTTATATCAATTTCACTCTATTTACAGTGTCACTCGTGACTTCACGATTCAAATTACGAGAACCGATACAACATTCAAAAGGTTAAAGGAATACGCCTGGAAGACAAATCCCCGCTAAGGAAATAAAAGGACAATAGTATACTCTAACGACAATCAACATATACCTAAAACAAACATGCGCATTAAATGTCAACAATTAAAGTATCTTGGTGTACCGCGCGATTTATAACTAGTAGTGTATATAAAAGTGTCGTTCACAACTCAGATCATACAGTAAAATAAAAATTTGCCAAACAGTGTCAGAAGTGCACCGCTACGAGAGGGTCCAATTATGGAGATGCACAGTATCAGATTTAAGCCGCGATGGCCCGATTTGAAATGCATAAGGATCCAATGATAATATAAGTTCCGAAATGAAATGCTTAAGGATCCAATGATGAAGAAATTCAGAGTCGAGATACTCCCTCCCATCTATGGTTCTACCCATATTTCAAATATATGAGGGGGACTTTGAATCATAAATAGAATAGTTCGGTTTGGAGGAAGTAATAAAAAGAAGGCATTCTAATAAAGAAAATATGTTAAATGATATCAAAACTAATCTAAAACACATGTAGAGCAACATTGCAGCTCTTACAAAATATACGTTTTAACCTTTAACAGCTAAAAAACCATAAATTTTACCTTTACCAAGTTAAATTACAGTATCACAAAACTTTTTCAAGGTTCCTTCTCTTCGCAGCAACCTTCAGAAGTCGGGTAGAAGACAGCCATGTAGAATGTTAAAAATACAACAGAGTGACCGTCTATGGCCATTTCAAACTTCTCAAACACTCCTTCTAAATTGACATTACACACATCTTCATGTACAGGCGGAGTGATTGAAACTTTGCACATAACCTAGTCTCAATTTGATCTTGCAGCGTCAAGCTTCATCTAATGGCTAGAAGCTATGTTAATCCAACTTGAATACAAATATCAGAAGTGACACGATGTCAAAGTGTAGACGCTGCTGTTCTGTGAAGAAGAAAAAAAATCATGTTTTTGGCCAAAAATTGTCTTGAATGTCAGACACGCAACACAATGTCAAAGTGAAATCTCGAAGTACCATAGAGTAGAAGTCATCTGGCTGGGCATAGATCATTGATGATTGAGAATATTAATGCAATGAGGTACATTTTGTCACGGTCCACAAGCCAGATTGTTCAACTCAACGAGCTAAGAAGGAGAATCCAAATATTGTGATTTCTGATGCATATTACTCCTCAAATCTCTGCATGGAAATTTTCTCCAATAGCAATGGCCAGTTTTCTCCGAGTTGTTGAGGATTTAACTCCATTGCAACTTTGAAATCAAGCAAAGATACGTGAACACCACTATCTGGACTACTTGGCCCCAGACCATTTATAAGCTTCTTGGGAATTTGCTGCTTTTTGACAGGATAGGCTGATGTCTCACATATAGACCTCGAACCAACTAACTCTAAACAAGAAGTAATCAATCTCTTCAAATGTACATCCACCATATTATTTAAAGTATTAGCACATTCCAAGGTAACTCCGAGACCCTGTGAAGCAGCAATCTGCTCCATTCGCTTCTTGACTGTCTCACTATCAGATAGTCCATCTAAGTCAAAGCAGCTGATGCAATCGCCAACCCGGGTCCCCGGTAAACCTTTGCAAGCCCCACCAGTACTAGCCGGACAATTCGGAATTCCCAGTGGAGCAATCAACAGACTTCTAGAAAACGTAGAAAGCTTCAAATGGCTAGCCTGTCCCACCTCTTGCCCACGCTCAACAGCAGCTGCAATATCAGCCAGCTCAGCATGTCCTCGTAGCTGATGCAAGGGCCTTTGGTAACCACGAGGTGCTAAGACCCCATTTTCTACCAAATCGGGATTCTCAATCAAGCCAAGAAGACTGGGTTTATCTTTGAGCCTCTTGTCATGAATCTCAGACCGGCCCTTTAAGAGGGAGATAGGAACAACCCCATTCGACCAAACAGGGCCAACGGAACTTTGGTGGTTGGCGGTGACCGCACCCTGACAGCTCCCATCTTCAAAAACAGGCGAACATGTGGGACCCACTTCATGGGATTTCGGAGGAGGGCTTTTAGCACTACAGGCGTTCCTCAAAATCGCCTTTATTATCTGATTATGCAAAGGGAGGTTTTCCCTCCCAAGTATCCGAAAACATGACTTGTCAAACTCACTTTTACTCAACTTCTGGTTTACAAATCTATTCAAACAATGGAAATATCTCTTGAAGCTCTCTTGCCCAACCTTCTTGAGCAACACAGCTTTCAGCTCAATTGTATCTACCCGACATTTCTTCTCTTGTTGCATTTTACTCACAACTCATACAACATCACACAACTACCAATAACTAACTCACTACAGTACAGCACAACGTCCACAATTTAGACTATCAAGCAAATTCCCAATAAGCCAAAGCTACACAAAACTCACTCAAATCTCCAAAACGCTAATACACAATATGTACTTACATACATCACCCACCTCAAAACCCTAAATTCTAAAACAATCCAACTTCGAGTAAAGATCTAAACTTGCAGCAGAAATTACACCCAAACCCTAAATATTCAAACTCCCGACTTATTATTATTATTATTGTTATTCAAAACTATATCTAGAATTCAAAGAAACAAAACCCAATTCTAAATTATTCTCAAATCACTAAAATTGCCAATAAAAACCTTTACAACGCCTCAACTTAAAACAGTAAAAACTGTAAAGCTTGCAACTATACCATTGCTTAAAATCCCACATTTCCAATTTAAATTTACCCAACTACACAACCTTAAACAAAAAAATTATACTTGGGATTTCAAATTTAATTGAATATGATATACGATCAAACTACCCACATACAAAATTAAGCTCAAAATTCAAACTTGCTAAGTAAACAATGAAGAAAGTAGATATACAAACTCATATCAACAACATTTGACAATAATTAAGCAAGCTTTGATCAATTTCTGACCTTATTTTTGGAGAAAGCTGTGAATTTGGGATGTAAGAGTGGAAAAAGAAAAGAAATTATTGTGATTTTTTGGAATTTACAGTGCAAAAGATTAGGGAGAATACCCAGGTTGTTTCTCTCTTTCCCTTGCTTACTGCATTTGCTTCAGTAATTTCATCTCGATATCATTTTTTTTTTGTTTTTTTGGTTTATAAATTTTCTGGGTTTTGTTGGAGAAATTAGATTTTGCTCCGGTTTCTCTCTCCTCTTTGTTTTACTATCGACATTTTTTTTTCCAAATAAGTAATAAATTTTCAGTTTACTTCTCTAATTACCCCTAAATTTTTCTACTTTTTATCGTTGTTTTATTTTCCCAGTGCTTTTTTTTCAATAGGGCACCCTTATTATTTACAAAAATAACTATACCTAAACTTGATATAGCTGATCCCACCCGAATGACCTCGATAAAGGTGAGCCGAGATCCGAAAGTGATTGAAAATTACCAGACACGATATTGACGTGAAACCCAAATTAATCCGATTAGGCCCAGACCGACTAAACCTTGATTGACACAAACCTAAGATAACCCAGTCAAAAAGTACATGACCCGTAGTTGACCCTTCTCCAAAATGAGCTAAAGTGACCCATGATAATCCTAAATTACAAGTATTAAGTCATGGTCTCATAGGAGTATAGTATTTATATAAAGTGCTCATTAGTCAAAACATTTCATAATAAATAATTATTTTATAAGATGCTCTTAATCTCTTACCTGTTCAATTTGTCAATACAGTTCAGTTCAGTTCAGCTCAGCTTAGCTCCACTCAGTTCAATTCAGCTCCATTAATACAATTCAGTTTAGCTTAGATATGCCAGTTCAGTTTAGCTTAGCTTAGTTATATTAAGTTCAGCTTAATTCAGCGTAACTCGTCTGAACTGAACCAAACAAATCTAAACTGAACTTCATGGATGTAACCTGGACTGAACTGAAGTGAACTGAACTGAAATAATAACATTAATAATGTTAAGTCAAACTAAACTGAACTAACTAAACTAATGATCTAACTGTATTGAAATGAAAGAAACTTAATGGACCTATATAAAATGAAATCAAGTATATATGAAATGAACTTAATTTTTATTATTATAAACCGCAATTTTTATTAAGATCAACAGGAAGTTTACAACAAATTCGTGGGCAGCCGAGATACTATTTGATCTCTCACTCCCTTAACAATAACAAAGCAAAGTCTACTAAAAAAAATGTAAGCGGCAACACGATCCGCATCATCCTGAGACACGGAGAATTTCTGAATCCGCTTGAGCAAGGCAACGGCATCCTTATCGAGCTCCCCCAGCAAAGAAAAGGAGAAGGGTAGAAAACCATAACTCGTCGCCATGCACGAGTTCCGCTACTAGGCACACTTACGCTGAGCAGCATCAGCAACAACACGACCGGGCACAAAATCAGACATCCAGACTTAGTCAAGGGAGAAGAACCCGTCATATTGATGCACACATCTCGCCCCTTATCCCACGAATAAAGCAAAATATCCAACGGACGAAGGGGGTTTCCATGCCCATCAACCAAACCGATGTCAACCTTCTTACCAATAGAAATCCCAGACCTGAAGCAGATATCCAAAAGAGTGTCTCAAACGAGGTTGTGTCGATACTTAATACCCATTGAACCAGCACAAGACACGACATGATCACCATAAACTGTGGGAATATATCCGTATACATCCCTTTAATCTTACAGGATTATAATAAAATTACGATTTATATGATTAACGGGTCATAAACGAAATTGCATAATAAACAAAGGGATTAGGAATAACCTTTAGTCCTTGTAAATTCGGCCTAAGAACAGATATCAAAGTAGATATCCTTCTAATTGTCTCACCCAAGATTGATCGATAAATGCCCTTGTATTTGCTAGAAAATTAGAGAGAAAAAGAGTTGTATCTTTTTGTGTGATGTAACTTAATGATGAATGAATTAGAGAGTTAGAATGAGTAAAACTCTTCACATATACTTCCTCTTAACACGGCACAAAATAGAGAAAATAAGGGATTATTTTTCTCTTATTTTGTTACCATTTTTAACCGAAATTCCTCAATGTATTTGGACTCTTTTTCGGTTATATTAGCTTTCATTTAATATAATGTTATACATATTATATTTGTCTAATATGTTGTCATACATTAATAAGGACCATTACAACATTTTGCAGTGGATATATTAACATAACAATTATTATGACAATCGTATAATATATACTTCAATTATAAATATCGGTATATTTATAATCCTGCTAATTAAATATAACGGATTATGTTTAATTACGAATTAAAATTTTAATTCTTTTAAGCTCACATTATATACTACAACTAAATATAACATTTTATATTTAATTACGAATTACAATTAATTTGTCTTAGCTAACATTATTTAATCGTTATTAAATAATTATATCGTCATCACATTGACTAACCTTTTAGTCAAAAACACCGACTAACCTTTTAGTCATTTAATAAGGCATCAATATGATTATTTTCTCAAATAATCACATCTCTCAATCACATCTTTTAGGTGGGACTTTTAGGGACCAGTTGATCACCGCCATCTGTATGACAATAACGTCAAACTTATCTAGCAAGCCAACCGTTATCGATAACCGTTAATCAACTGATTACAATACAAAGTATACCCTGTGAACCTATAGAGATTTATTTATGTTATTGCACTAACTGTGGAGGACACTGGCTCCAACACTCTCCCACTTGTCCGTACAAGTGTATGTGCGATAACCGATTCTCATATCCATAATAAATTTCTCCCACTCAATGTAAACCAATTTGCAAAGTCCGTATTCACAAAGGTAGTAGTTTACAAGTGATCAGTATCAAGAGTGGTTTCCCCGACTAGAGAGTAACTTAACTGATAAACGAATCTTATTCGAGCATGGCCATGCATTTCAGTTACAGCTCCTCGAGTGGCCCTGAGGAAATATCATATCCTGATAAAGGTTGGATATTTTCTTCAACTCGAATCTTGCATACACAAGCGCAGTATGAAATGACCCAATGAAAATCTACTTAGCCTCCTGTTACGGTCGACCATGAGAAAGAAACCAAAGTCACCCAAAAACTGCCTTTATCTCAAGAGACAGTCGATAGTCAAAAGAATCGACTCTAGGAACACTATGGATGTCCTATCCATGACCTGGCACCTAATGTTCCGAAACATTTAGGACTCCATAACGTCGTCACAAAATGTCCTGCGCAGTATCATTATAACCCGCATCTGTGATCGATCAGTCAACAGTTTGACTTATGGCTCGTTGAACCCACCATCAATCGACGTCACAAAATAATTGCAAGAGTTATCAGCTCATGTAGGCGATTACGGACCAAAACAAAATATAATGTAATTCAGTTCACTTTGTGGTGTTCAATGTTGTCAGTACAACCCACATGAAAAACAAAATATAAAACAAAACGATGATTTCATAGATAGTTTTTATGAAAAAGATACAGGTGTCTAATCCATATAAAACAACTAATACAACTCAGGAACACGCTTAATTCCCATGGAAATAACATGCCCTTCATGCTTATTATATCTTAACGGTTTAGTGAGAGGATCTGCGACGTTATCATCCGTAGCAATCTTGTCTATCACTATTTCCCTTTGCTCCACGTAATCTCGGATCATGTGAGCCTTTCGTTGTACATGCCTAGACTTGTTGCTGGACTTGGGCTCCTTAGCCTGGAAGATGGCACCACTATTGCTCACATAGATGGTGATCGGGTCATCCGAACTAGGAACTACAGTTGTCCGTATAAGGAATGACGCATCCAGATAGCTTCCTTCGCAGCCTCTTGAAAAGCAGCATAGTACTCGGACTCAGTCGTAGAATCTGCTATAACATTTTGTTTGGAGCTTTTCCAGCTGACCGCAGCGCCATTAAGAGTAAACATGAATCCAGACTGAGATTTCGAGTCATCTCGATCCGTTTGGAAGCTAGCATCTGCGTAACCGGTTGCGGATAGCTCAGTATCACCTCCATAAGTCAATACCCAATCCTTAGTCCTCCGTAGGTACTTAAGGATATTCTTAACAGCTATCCAATGTGTTTCACCTGGATTGCCTTGGTAACGACTCGTCATACTCAATGCATATGCCACGTCTTGACGTGTGCATATCATGGCATACATGATCGATCCTATAGCTGATGCATAAGGAATCCGACTCATGCGCTCGACCTCTTCCGATGTTTTTGGTGCCTGAGCTGTACTCAAATGCATCCCAGAGACCATTGGAAGGTTCCCCTTCTTGGAGTTGGTCATGCTGAACCTCTCAAGAATCTTATCTATATAAGACTCCTGACTGAGGGATAACATACGTCGTGATCTATCTCTGTAGATACGGATCCCCAAAATTCTTTGTGCCTCGCCCAGATCTTTCATCTGGAAGTGGTTCTTTAACCAAACTTTTACCGAAGTTAAGAGAGGTATGTCATTCCCAATCAAGAGTATGTCGTCGACATACAATATTAGGAAGACAATCTTGCTCCCACTCGACTTGATATATAAGCATGGTTCCTCGACCGATCGAGTAAATCCATTCTCTTTTATCACCTGGTCGAAACGATGATTCCAACTCCGAGAAGCTTGCTTAAGTCCATAGATGGAACGCTTAAGCTTGCATACCTTCTTAGGATTTTTAGGATCAATGAAACATTCGGGTTGTACCATGTACAACTCCTCCTTCAAATAACCGTTTAAGAAGGCGGTTTTCACGTCCATCTGCCAAATTTCATAGTCATGAAAATCGGCAATCGCTAAGATTATCCGAATGGAACACAGCATGACTACGGGTGAAAAAATTTCATCATAGTGCAATCCTTGCACTTGAGTGAAACCCTTTGCCACTAGTCGTGCCTTGTATGTATCTGGTTGTCCTTCTACAGAATGCTTTATTTTATAATGCCATTTGCACTGAAGAGGCCGAACCTTATCAGGTAAGTCAACCAGATCCCATACGTCATTCTCATACATAGAGTCCATCTCGGATTGCATGGCTTCAAGCCATAGCTTAGAGTCGGAACAGGTCATGACACCTTTATAGGTAGCGGGTTCGTTACTCTCTAGGAGTAAAACGTCATTTCTCCCATTCTCCTCGACTATACCAATGTATCTGTCTGGAGGAATGGAGACTCTACCCGACCTCCTGGGTTCCTCAGGAATATTTACCGCAGCCGATGATGAAGGAACAGTTTCCTCCATTGGTTGCTCGGTTGTTGTTTCTTGAATCTCCGACAGATCGAAGGTTCCATTACTTGTCCTATTCTCGAGAAATTGTTCTATAGAACGTCGCACTCGCCGCCAACAAAAACACTCGTGTTCGGTAGGCGAGTAAAAGTAATGACCAAAATCCGTTTGGATAACCAATAAAGTATGTCTTGACCGATCGTGGGTCGAGCTTATCGTCAGGTCTCCATTTGACATAAGCCTCGCAGCCCCAAACCCGAATAAAGGACAAGTTAGGGACAGTTCCCTTCCATAATTCATATGGAGTCTTGTCTACAGCTTTAGACGGACTTCGGTTAAGTATTAGAGCAGCTGACAATAGAGCATATCCCCATAATGAGTCAGGCACAACCGTGTGACTCATCATGGATCGAACCATATCAAGCAATGTTTGATTTCTTCGTTCGGACACACCATTCAATTGTGGTGTTCCAGGTGGAGTTAACTGTAGTACTACACCACAGTCTTTAAGGTGTTGATCAAACTCATTCGAAAGATATTCGCCACCACGATCTGAACGTAGTGCTTTAATCTTTCTATCCAGCTGGTTTTCAACCTTATTATGGAATTCCTTGAACTTGTCAAAGGACTCACTTTTATGCTTCATTAAGTAGACATAACCATATATACTCAAATCGTCCGTGAAAGTGATAAAATATCTATAGCCATCTCTAGCGTTGATTGACATAGGTCCACACACATCAGTATGTATGAGTCCTAATAGGTCAGCAGCGCGCATTCCAACACCTTTGAAGGAAATTCGAGTCATTTTGCCTATGAGACATGATTCACACGTGCCAAACGATTCATAGTCAAATGGGGAGATAGTCCCATTATCAATGAGCTTTTTCACGCGTTTTTCATTTATGTGTCCCATACGGCAATGCCATAGATAGGTTTGATCTTTGTCACCAACCTTTGCTTTCTTACTACTCACATGCATTATTTCTGTGGTTTGATCTAAAACATAAATTCCATTCATGGAAACTGCTTTACCATAAATCATATCGTTTAAAGAGAAAATACAGCTATTATCCTTTATTAAAAACGAAAATCCGTCCTTATCAAGTACGGAAACTGAAATAATGTTCTTAGATAAACTGGGTACATAGTAACAGTTATTCAGAAATAACTCAAATCCACTTGGGAGTTGGATTACATATG
>JAIUZE010045505.1:0-18856 GCA_022085475.1 Heliosperma pusillum | reverse complement strand
GGATTTCATCGAAAAGTAAGGCAAAACCTCTAATTGATATCCAGAATCCCCGGCAAGCGCAAGGATTTTATTCGAAAACTGCCTCTTCGAGAGGCAGTTCCTTATTTATGATCTGGGCAAAATACATTAGGAAGTCTAAGCCCCCAAACAAGACTTATCACGCCTGTGACCTTAAGAAAACTAAGTCTCAGAGAGAGATAGAGAGGGTGCAACGGGTGAAGCATTTTCAGAAGCCGATGAAGCCAATGAAAATGAAGCAGGTGCTGCTGTTTATGGGGAAGGAGTTGGAAAGGTCCTATTCTATAATATACCTAAAATGCCTGTTCTTTTTTATCGCTAACCAGGTACTACCTACCTTCAAGCTTCAAGATACTCGGTTTATCCATTCCACGAGTTTAAAGGACAGGCGCAAGTAAGAGCCGCAGGTGAAGCCAACGTGCTCGGGAAAAGAGCGTTGTTTGCTCAACGTATAACCCTAAAGGACGGGGCAACATAGCCCTTTCCCAGACTAAAGTGGTCATAGAGGGACAATAAGCCAATGACGACTGAACACATCTCCCAGGCGGAGGCGAAGTCGAGTCAAAAGCAGTAGATGGGGCTTTTTAAAGAGCTGTTTTTCCTATAGAAGGAGTAGATGGGTCCCTTTGAATTAGAGGGCACTAATCTTAATCTTTACTTGTTCTAATGGGACCGCCCATCAGTAAGGTACTCTGTCTTAGGCCCCTGTTTATGCGCTCCACATAGAGAGGAGACAACCTCATACCAGGAAAAAACAGCTGTTGCTGGCGAGCCCGGCTGGTATAGTAAAACCCAAAGTTTGCTCCTCGTTTATGGGGCGTCGGAGTGGACTCAATGTAGCTTTTGATTAAACATAAAAGGTCAATGAGGAGTAGTTGGTATATGACGACTAAACATATCCCGAAGAAAAGGGCGAGTCAGAGGGGACGCTAGGTTCAGTGCCAGTTGGAGAAGAAGTCGGAGATCAATAAAAAATAAGTCTGGGGTCTGAAACTGCGCAACGTTTTAATACGATGG
The DNA here is from genome assembly GCA_022085475.1 of Heliosperma pusillum. Lineage (NCBI taxonomy): Eukaryota > Viridiplantae > Streptophyta > Magnoliopsida > Caryophyllales > Caryophyllaceae > Heliosperma > Heliosperma pusillum. The sequence goes on along the minus strand of JAIUZE010045505.1, from coordinate 17,821 downwards.
GTGAAACCTCCACCTTTAAGTCGTTTTCACCGAGCGAGTGGTTATGAAATAGCTCGAACGATAGTGAGAGAAAGAAATGGAACGAGCCAGTTGTTTTGATGGAATTATTTCACTTTCCTTGGCCGCCTCCCTTAGTAAATGAGGCCGATACCCGGCGAGTGTAATACTTGGAGCGAGCCAGCTGTTAACCGAGTAGACGTAAAAGATTTTATTCAAAAGCAAGCTCCTTTGTAAAGAATCATTCGCAGTGAAAGGGCGAAAAAGAAGAAGTAGAAGCCGAAGCCTACCTTTGAGTATAAGCAAATTCGAAGGGGTCGTCGATCCAAAAGCAGTGGGCGGGGCTGACAAAGCAGCTGCTCGAGAAGAATTTACAGGTGGATGGAACTGATTCAAATGGAGCTGCTCCTGATGGACCTTTCTGGCTGGTACAAAAGTACCCGCCTTATGCAGCAAGAAAAAATCCCCGAAACGGTGAAAGATTTCACAAAAGACCCCTCGTCCTTAGGGAAATGAGGGCGAAGCCCTAAATCGCCGGGGATTGATCAAGAATTTCATAAAATAGGCCACTTCCCTTAGTGAAACAGGCTTCATCCCCGAAAAGAAAGCTAGGCTGAAGTACCAATTTTAAGCCGAAATTGCGAGAATCTGTAGAATCTTTCTAAAAAGAAAATCCTGGGCAAGAAACTGACTAGAGTCTTAGAAAGGTGGGATTGACCTAGGGCTTATGCCCTAAAAGACGGGATTGATGCCGAGCGAGTGTAGCCCTTTAGAATGATAGGGCGAGCCAGTTGTTAGATGAAATCAATTTACAGGGCATAAAGAAAGATTAGAATGAACGCTCTTTTCTTTAACGTTGGACTGGCAGTAAATGTGCTGGCAGAAGGTTAAAAAACTAGAATTGATAAGATAAACAAGAATTTAATTACGACTATTTAGAATTTCGTTTGACTACCAAAAAGGACGTATTCTAAGAAGGGCTAAGAAGGGAAAGGGTCTGATTTACCAAGCTTGATGGCTCTATGAAGCTCGATTCCCTCTTTGCTAATCCAAGTCCAAGTTGCAGATAGAGCTCTTGCGGATGTTGGCGATTCAACGGGAGTGGATGGAGCAGCTCGAGGGGCTCTTGCGGCTGTTGGTGCTGGAGTCGCCTTTTATGCCTTAGTGCTATTATCCGAATCTAAGAAAAGTTCATTACTTTGGGACTTTAATTTCATTCCTTTTAAAATGGCATGGCAATCCGTCAAGAAAGGCGGAAAAAGTACCTTTCTTTTTTTAAAAAAAGCCTGTTGGTGGATTTGGTTCGGCTGCCAGAATCCTTATGCAAATAAGAGCAGATGGCTCTTTTTCTGCCATTGCAGTTCCATAATTTGACGAAGAAAGGGGCTAGTCTCGGATTGGTTAAAAGATGCGGTGACCATGCATAAGTTCGAGCAAAATGCATCAAAGTAAAGGGTTTAAGAAATTCAAAAGGTGGATTTGGTTCTTTTTAAAGAAAAAGCAAAAGATGGCTTTATCAGATTGATGAAGGTTGGATTTGGTAGTTTGATCCCACTCCTAAAAGAAGGCAAGTGAAGTGTACCAGACAACAGCATGCTCCTTGGTATGACACCACCACTAGAGTCTAAAGTCCGAAACCAGTCTTTGCTGTCGCTTGCTCTTTGATGTTTATGCTTAAGTTAGAAATGCCTAAGTTAGAATTCTAAACTTTCATTACTTTTAAAACGTCAATTCGCCAAGAAAACCACTTGATGCCGGGTGACAACTGAAAAAGATAGGAAAGAGGCCACCTCTGTCTTTTGACAAGAAGCTCTTCACGAAGCGGTTTCGGCTGATGATGATTACGATTTAAGAAAATTGAAATCCTGGACACGAAACTTCCAATCGTTTTAAGAGGGCAGGATTCCTCAAAGGTTCATCCCCAAAACATAAGGGGAAGATGCCAATTTATACCCAGCGAGTGTAGCCCTTTAGAATGATAGGGCGAGCCAGCTGTTAACAACCGAGAATGGACCACTTTCATTACTTTTGTTTCATATATAAGGAGGACTTTAAAGACCATTTTTTCAACATTGTTTTTGAAAATAAAGAAAAGGAAGAATAGCTGTATTTTCGCTATTCACCCTCCCAAAAGCACTACGAAAGGCGCTAGTTGTTAATTGGTTGAGTTTATGGCGCTAGTCTTAAAGGGAAAAAGGCAGTCAAATCCCACTACTCTAGTAGTAAATTCCCGGTCTATCTAACTGTTCGAGAGCCTGCAAAGTCAGAAGAAAGCAGCGAAAAAGATGAAAAAAGTCTCTATAAAAATTGCAACTTACGGTAGCGTATATAATATAATAATAAGCATTGATGAAATTAAATCAATGAAAAGAAACTTCGCCTTTTTGAAAAAATTTAATATATAAACTCAGGAGCAACGTCAGGCTAGCTATATGCCTAAACACAGGCGATCCCATTTAGTTCGCTTGTCTCACTTGGCTCTTCTTTGATTTGAACCGATCTCTCCCCTTTTGAAGTCTAAAAACCCCCAGGAACTCGTGTTACGGGCGTTAAATCGTTACGTTGGCCGCGGCAAATCGGGCACTTTCACTGGGACGGATTAGATATCGAATTGAGAAAGAGAAGTTCGAGCAAGAGCCATTTCGGGGGCAAGAGACTAGACGAGGCTCGCATTCAATAGTTGAAAAAAGGAGATCTTGCGTGAAATTCAAATCAAGCATAAAAAGCGCTGTTTGATGAACCTGCGGCTAAGAATCATCAATTGGGTTGGTGCATAAGTAATTCAAGGTGCGGAGCTCGAAGGATCTCAATCAGAAGACATCAAAGACATCAATCACGGCTATTCACGCTTTCTAAAGAAGAAAAGAGAAAAGGAGGATGCTGCCTCAATGCATTTCGATTGAGTCAGTTTCGGCTTTCTGAAAAAAGCAAATTTTCAGCTTATATTTATTGTATTATTATAATTGTATTATTATATATGTATATGATGGTTGGTCCTTTGGAACCCGAACAAAGAGGCGGTAAACCTTCTCCTTTCCTGCTCGCGCCATTAACACACTCGCTGCATGCTTTCGTTAGTTTCCTCGGGAAGAGGTTTCAATGAAGAAGAAATCCCGCTTTATACGTTTGTGGTTCCCCCTGCTGTCAAGGTCTCCATGCGTAGGGTAGAGGCTCAGTAAATGGTCCCTAGGCCTCGCGCCTTTCGTTTCAATAATACGAGATTGATCTCGATATCGGTAAACAAGGATCGAATCTCACTCTCCCAACGAGCGCTGGAAAGATAGGATTTTTTCCGAACAAGCCTAAAGCTTGAATGTGACACCGGGCATCTATCTTCTTTTCTTTCACATTTACCAAAACTCATTCGATTTCTCGTGACGGGATAGAGAAAGATGGGGTAGGCACTCTTGATGTAAGGTAAGATGCTAGCGGTATAACTCAGTTAAAAAGAGGTGCCGGTTATAGTTATAGTAGGTAGGCTTCTATCCGACAGGGTTTGATGGCTGATATCGGATAGGAAGAGAGAGATTACATTTCTAGTGAACCCAAGAAAGGACTGTAATCGAAGAGGCCAGCGTAAAAAGAAAGAAAGGGAAGCAACTTGTCCACAAGCTTGATGGTCAAATAGTGAGTGGTCTTTTTTCCTAGTAGCTAGTTCCCCTAGTTCAGCTACTCGAGGGCAAATCAATGTTCATAAGGAACGGAGAGATGACGGCAATCTCGGGATAGACGTCAGTCACGTCACTTTTACTCTTGTTTGGGCTCGGAACGCCCTTCTTATTATAAAGGTGAAGTCAACGTAACGAGAGTAGAGGCACATGGGTAAACCCCCTGCCCCTTATTATATTATATTTATTATAAAGCAAACGACTCCTTTCGGGACGACCGACCCTTAGACAAATGTCGAATGCAGATTTCCTTGGTTGAAAGCGCAACTGCGTAAGTTTCATCATAAGACAAGGTTAGTTTACTAAAGTCTTTAACTTCTTTCAAACGCTACTTCTGCTTCCTCACCAAAAGGCATATCGCGACGAAACTAGTAGAGGATGGGTCAGTGAGTGCATGTGGATTGTGTGTCCACATATGTATTCCCACAAGTAAGGACGATCCTCGATTCCTTTTATTATAGAATATATATATAATACATAAGATAGGGTATTTCCCTTCGTTAAAAGTGCTCAAGGTGTCTTTGCTAACAAAGTACAGGAGATGTGCGGCAGATTCTTCATAGATATCCACACGAACGAAATTCAATGCTTGCCTTTGGACTAACCACGGTAGTGGTTGGGCTGAGATCGTTTATCACGAAACCAAGGGCAGCTTATGCACTTGTTATGGTGAGCACTTGCCGACATACTATCTGTAATGCTAGACCAATTCCTACTGCTTGCTGCAGCACTAGGATTGAAAGCACTTGTTTGCCCTTTGCTTGAATGCGAGGGATCCTCATCTCGCTTGCCACATATAGAGGGAGATTGATTGAATACAGATTCCTTCGTAAGTAGCTTTGTCCCGCAACCGCCTTTTAAAACAGGTATTTCCCACATTATATAGTGCTTCATTTGTCTTGGCTGCCGAGGTATTGAGGTACGCGACACAGGCTTCATAAATAGACATGCGAATGAAATTTCACGGTGGTTAGGGATGGGATCCGCGACGCATATTCCACAGACTTACGCGAGGAGGTTAAACTCGTCCCTTAAAATTGAAAGTATGCTTGCTCAAAGGCTCGTCCTTACGAAATGGACGAAAGGTATGCAGATTCCTCTGGTTGAAGCGCAGCATTGGCACCACTGGTTGCCCTATTTGAACTCTTTTCCACGGTTGGCACGCGAGTGGTTTGAAAGGCATATGCGTTGGGCTGGAGGAACGTTTGGCTGAGACCGTTTATCACGAAACCGAGGAACTAAGATAGATGCGCTCGTAATGACATGGTCATTGTAGCACGTGGTTTCATTCTCTCATAAAAGCAGGATCATTCCTTGGGGCAGCAGCTGCTTTCTAACGCTGCTTCGTTTCAGTAGTCTCCTTTCATTCTTTCTCTTTTCCAGGCGCTTTACTTCATGCAGTCGCCTCTTATATCTCTTTGTAAGGAAAGATTAGACTAATGTAGTTCTTATTGATTGATTGAAGTGAAAACTAGGCTCAGAGCAGTGAGGATCGAATAATTTAACTAAGAAAGGATAATTAAAATGGGAAATTTCTCTTTTCTCATTAGGCAGCTAGTTTTCAATTGATGCTCTTCGAGACCTCGTCAAAAGGGCTTCGCGCCTCGCTTACCTTAACATCATGAACTTAACTTCATGCTAAGGCTGCTTCAGCTGAAATTTCGTAGTTTGGAAGTTTAAGGAGCTGGTTTCAAAGGAACCGGATCATCAGGGCAGCTGTCCAGAGATTTTCCTCATGTGAGATATTTAGCATCTGATTTTAGCTCTTTTTGAAGTTGAAGTAAGGGCTTGGCTTTGCCCGTGTGGACGAAGCCAGTTCACGTGTCTCCTAGATTGATTGAAACGCCTTTAACGAGGTTGAAAATCTCCCTCTTAGGTGAGAAAAGTCATATTTTAACCTTCTTATCTTATCTTAAGGTCATGAACTTTAGATAATAGAGAATATAAGGGCATGAACCTCATGAGCCTAATGACTTATTAAACTTTCTTCACCTCGCAACCAACATACCTCTTTGTGTGCCCAATCAAGCTAGCCGATCACTCAGGAAACCAGTCAGCCATCCAGTCAGCAAATCAAGATGCGCATGCAGTCAGTCACACAAGCGCCTTCCCTTCATATCCTTATTATTATTATTATTATTATTGAAATTCTATCTCGTAAGCATGCATTACTTGAGGGTTTCGCGCCGCTCTACTGTTAAATCTCTAATTCAAAAGGTTATCTGCCCTACCAACCAATAGCAAGCATCTTATTCTACATCCTATCTAAAACAGGCGATTTCAACCCTAGCGAAGCCAAGCAAGAGGAGAATACGTAGAAGTCTCTCTGGACAAGCACATGGCATTAGCTGGTCAAGTTCGCAAATTACAAGCGCCACTCAAAAGTAAAGGGCGGCCTGCTTTCTATGTATTAGGGTATTAAAGCTCGTTTGTATAAAGCTATAAAGTGAGGTCGTCGATGTGTTGGCTGTAAACGAGTGACCCTTTGCCTTAGAAAGTTGGGGACTGGTTGCTTTGGAAAGCAACCCTTTGTTGGTGTTGGTCTATTGAAATGAGTTACTTAGATCTCTTATAGGTGGTGAACTTGCTCTATCTTATAGTTAGGATGATGACACTTCATTATTTCTTTTCCGACATGCATATCCGTAGAAACTCTATTACACATGACTCTTACTGTGAATTGTAAAAATACAATACGATAAGACCCCCTGCTTGGAACAAGCGTAGGAAGAATGAGCGGAGTCCCGTAGTGAGTATGTTGTTAGTGTTAGCCCGATTAGTAAGAACCGGTTAAAGGAAGATTTTTCAAGACAAGGGTAGCGGGTTTGTGGACCCGTGGAATAAGAGGATGCTTTCGCCCCATTATGCGTATGCGTTATATGTATATGAAAATACAGCGTACAACCAAGCGATATACCTCCGACAGATTAGCAAGAAGGTAGACGTTTTCTATGACTACTAGTGTCTTCCTTTCGATCCCCATCTTTCAAGTCAATCATCCGAGCCCGAGCCTTTACTCTGGCCTCTGGTACTACCAGGAGAATAAGCTTGAGTATCATCGCAGGAAGAGCAACTCTACTAGCTGCGGCTTGACCACCGGCAAAAGCTCGGGTTCTCGAACTAATCGGCCAGTCAGCCAGTGATCCACGGAGTTTCTACCCGATCAAGGATCCAAACAATCTACCCACTCATTCGTTGAACCAGGCGCAAAGGCATCATTCCCACCAAATATCTCTCTCTTTACACGCATTTCGTCAGTTATTTCCTTATGCAAGCAGGAGTGAAGCCTTAATCTCTCTATTTGATGAGGCAGGTGCGCTTACTTTTATATTATATATAGGGATAGTAACTTATAATATATATCGTTGCCCTTGGACAATCAATCACGAACCTAGCTTCAAGCGACCTCAATACCAAAGGACGCCAAGGAAGATACGAAAGCGGGTCAAGGCATTTTCTTTGTATTGATTATGTGGAAGAATTACCTTATATGATATGACTATATTCTATTAATACTGTATAATTTAATTTGTCAGTATTGATTGTATTGTATGGAACACAGCTAGCAATTTAACAGGGTAACCACGCTAGCAAGCAAGCTCTTTATGGCAAGCAAGCACGCGGGTGAAATCAATTACACAGGGTATTCTATCAAACCCACTTCGTTAATGACCACACCAGGATAGTGATTATAAATAAGAATGCGCACAAGTACGTGTTTCCATGGGCTATTGATTGAACAAAGATCCCTAAATAAGATAGATTATATGGTAAGACTTCTTTCCCGGAATGTGCTGAAGTAGGGGTCTGGTTCGAAGTATAGGTCTGCCTCTCTTTCCCTCGGCTAAGCTTGTGAACTACTCTCCTGATTGGACAGTCATAAATTGGTCAAGAAAGATCTTAGTTAACTAGCTAGTCATATAAAAGGGAAGGCGAAGCCGGGCCCATACTTCCTTTCGTACACTCGTTCGCTCCAAACTTAACCCCGGAAAACTACAGTCGTTCATTGAATGCCGCTTCTTCCTTTGATTCTGATCGATCACCCGCCGTTTGAAAAGAGCTCGTGCCATGTGCTTCGTTCCGATCATACAATAAAGCAGGGATTTCAAGTCTTTCCGTGCATTGGTAAGACAGAGCAGCTCCTTAATAATTACATTCTGGAAAGGAAAGGCCTATACTATAAGAATCTGAAATTCAAGGCGAGAAGTGAACTTCCTTAGCGCAGCATATAAAATAAAAGACGAAGCCGGCCCCCTCTTTAAACAAGCAAAGATTCTTCCCCTACGAGTGGATTTCCGCGCTAACAAATTGATGACACCTGCGACCAACGCTCGAACTCAAAGGCACCGACGCTCATGGGCGACTTTTACCATTACAAGATCAAGATATCGGATCGAATTGGACAATTTGACAGGAGGCTTGTGTCCCTCTTTGCCATTGGAAATTTTTATTGCTACACCCGCGTACTGACACCAGAGACTCGAAAAGACAGTCACTTCACCAACAGTGGGATGGTCTTGCTTGAAAAAATAAAATAAAACTGGGTAATTTCACCCCGGTGAAAGAGATTCCTACCCCGCTAAATTGATGATTGGGGCACGAAGTACATGTCACTGTTCCCTGGGTAAAAAAGCGCTGACACGCAACAAATACACTAGTATTACCTCGTTTAAATCTAAATTTCTTATGGGTTAAGGCGTTAAAAAGCTACGTTATTAATTAGTCCACATGCTCAGCTAATGAATGTGCGCCAACGAATCTCGTTCCTCCACTACATGCACACGCGCCACACGCCTCAGTCAAGAAGTACCGTGAGCGAAGCGGAGTAAAGAAAGAAGTCTAGTTCTTATCCCTAATGGGGATAAATGAAGGGGGTCGAAGACCAAGAAGTGAGTTATTTATACCAAGCATTCTTCTTACGGCTAGATCCAATCTCCTGGTCCCTGCGGAAAGGAACAAGAATTTCACGTTCTTCCTTTCGGGAAGGGAGGATTAGGGAAATCCTATTGATTGCAGCTTTCTCCAGACCTCTGGGAAAAGCATGAAAAAAAGGCTCGAATGGTACGATCCTTCCGTCACCCCATTCATTCTGGGGTGATCTCGTAGTTCTTGGTCTGTGAAGATGCGTTGTTAGGTGCTCCATTTCCATTGAGGCGGAATCTAAACCTGTGCTCGAGAGATAGCTGTCCATACACTGATAAGGGATGTATGGATTCTCGAGAAGAGAGGAGCCGTAGTGGTCCCCCCCGGACCGCCCGGATCCCACGAGTGAATCAAAAGTTGGATCTACATTGGATCTCACCTGAATCGCCCCATCCCTCTCTTTCCTTTTTTTGCCCCCATGTCGCCACACAGAGGGACATGGGGACGTAAAAAGGGGATCCTATCCACTTCTTTTGTTCCGACCTAGGATAATAAGCCCATGAGCTTGGTCTTACTTCACCGCCGAGAAACGAAAGAAGACTTCCATCTCCAAGTTTAACTCAGACGTCGCTCGCTTCTTTTGGGGTGTGAAGCAGTGTCAAACCAAAATACCCAACAAGCATGCTGCCCCGCCCGATACTTGTTCACGAGGTCTCGGGAAATGTACTTGATCGAATTCACACTAACGCTGCTTTCCTTGTCATTTGGCACCAACAAGCACTTTTGCCTATGTTTCGGCCTGTCTTTTGGGCATTCAAACGGTAGTTTCTCTTGTGTGTTGGGCGCCATTTGATACCTTTTTCTTTGCATTGAGCATTCAACCGTTGTAAAATGCCTCGGCCATAAAGACGAGGCGGGATCATTCAACCAAACTTTATATCAGGCCGAGTCAATCTTTCGAGCATGCATAACAAGAACAATAGTTGCACAGTTATTTTCCTTTGATTAGGAAACGGTAGCATAAACAGCCAATTCTCTTGGATCGAAGCCTGGAATTTCCTATCGAAGAGCTTCTTTTTCAACAGATCTCTTGTCTTAAAGTGGAATCGGCACCCCAAAAGGGTGGGAAAGCTTTGAAGCACTAATGCAAACTACGAATTTTCTTTACTCTTTTTCAAGAATTCAATGGCAAAAGTTGAAGATAAAGGCTGCTCTCGGAGAACATGATGCCGATCCATAAGTATAGGACGCGCCAGAACAATAGCTCTCATACCTTTGGCTTTCAGAAAAGTAAGTCAATGAAGCTCCTGCTGCTTTTGATCGAGGACCAGCCCTTTCAGAAGATGCGGCTTATGATCCCCTGCTTTTATGAGGGACAAGATAGGGGCATAGAAGTAAGGAATAAGAGGCATATATTGGTTGAACAGAACGAGTCGTAAGTAAGGAATGCCAAAGGTAGCTTGATTGACGGGAAACCGGCTTGACAAGCGAAATCCTTGAGAAAACGAAACTAATCCGGGGCCGAAGACGGAGGAAAAGAAGCCCTCTCTTCAAGAAGAAGGGATGGCTATTGATGTGCCAGTCGCTGCTGGTGGAAGTTAAGCCATTAAGTAGGAAACAATTGAAGATATTCTCGAAGAATCTGCAAAGTGGCAGCAGGCTTAGGGTATTTCATGTCAAAGTAAGCCAAAAGGGCTGTTTCATTCAGGCCCAGCCGAAGACGTTCATTCATAAGCAACAGATCTTGATCAATCAGAAGGAGTCGTCTCTTACCAATAAGAAAGTCCAGTACCAGCTCAGATTGAAATAACGGATCTAGATGTTCCTGTTTTTGCTCGTGCAGAAGTTTGGGATACTGGTGATCGTGATCAATAAAAAGTCAATACTAGGCATAGAAACTTATAAATGTTTTAGAAAGGTAGGTGGAACCTCCACTCTTAAGCCAAAATCTCACGGAAAACCACCAATTCATATAGGTTGACACCCAAAAAAGAAGGGTTTGGTAGAAAAAGTTTACAGAATTTCTCATTCTAGAAGGTAAAAGGGCTACACGACTGAATTCCCCGAAAAGTGTGGACGAATTCGAATTCAAAAGAAGCTCTTCTTGAGGCAGCTTTCCAGATATTGATCCACAAAGAAGTCGCTTTTTCAGCTGACGATACTGATGCTTTCGCTGATAGCGTTGGAAATAGGGATCCCATTCCTTAATAGACTAGAAACGTTAATCCTTACTCACCTTATATCTGGTACCTCTCTTAGGCCTCTGTTTATCAGTTCCGCAAGAAGAAGAAACAAGACGAACAAAAAAGACGGTAAGTCGTGAACGAATTCGAGGCTGACCCGGATGAGAATTCAGTTGATTGGTCCCACTCTTCTTTATGGGCGCAAGTATCGGCTAAAGCGGGAGAATGAGAAGGAAAATTAGCAGTGTAAAGGGTTTCTGCCGCATCTACCACTTTTGAATCAACGACTCGATCAACTGTGTCTTCATGTGGTTCTTTTTAATCTTCGCGTTCAACTGAGAAGACTTCCCTTTCTTAGGCCTAGGCTCATAGGTAAGGAACCTCCCTCCTAGCTTCAGGGTACCCCATTCTTGTGTTAGCCAAGAAAGGCTAAGTGCAAGTCGAAGGCGTCGAAGAAGCAGCCGACCCAGTACTTTAACCAGTGTCACCGTTGCGCTTGAGGTGGTGAGAAGTCATCCTTGTTATCAATCATGCGAGGTGAGCGAGTCGTCTATCTAATTAGACTTTTTAATCTAGACTATTCTAAAAGAAACTCTATAACAGCATTCCTTGGGAGCAGTTGCCTTTTACATTATATAAAACGCTTCTTCATCAGACTTTGAGGGTCTTTTTCCTGTGTACCCGACCTCTCGTGCCAAAAGGGTCCCTTTACTTTAGTACTACTTTAGTTGATATTGATCTTAACCTTTCATCAAACCAAGCTTGCTTGTTACCTTAGAAAAGAACGTCTGTTGTTTACTGGCCTAGTAAGTTAAAGTTTACGTATACATAGTAATAAGAATAAGAAAGACTGCATTCCTTAGTCCTAGCATCATTAGACGACAACTATAATACATAAGTGCACTTCGCTCGCTAACTACTACTTGCCCGAGAATATACTTGTCTTAGAATTGGATTGGGGTAGAGTTTCTTAGAATGTGCCACTCTTTAATATCACATCTCAAGGTATACGACTTAGTATAAATATAAGTAGTAGGGCGCCACCGGTGCACTAGGAGAGAAGTAAGAAGGCTTGGTCGCATATCAGCATCGTCTCTCATTTAATGTTTTTCGGTCGTATAACAAATGAAATAGCTATACTAAATATGTTTCCCCATGTAAGAGATTAAACTCCAGGAAATGGGATTTCTTTCCTACTTACTTAGTCTTCCATGAGAAAGAAGACACAATAGCCACTTAAGTAACAACTACTAGTGTAGGCATGAATAGGGGGTGCGCCCCAATCGGCTTGATCCTTCTCACTAAACCCTTTCTATCCTCTACTAATGCAACAGCTTCCTATACACCGCTTAGAAAGCTTATCACTTATAAAGGAGAATGGAATGCATCCGCTGCTTGAGGAAGTCATCTGATGTAATGGACAGCTGCTCAGTCGTCTTAGTCTTTGCCTTGTATAATAAGCCTTATAGTATAGTTAGTAGAGCACCTGTGAGATACTTTTTTATAATGGAAATGCCTTAAGACTACGCCTTTTACCGCTTGACGCAATAGAAGATAATCGGATGTTGGATTTTGCGTAAGATGACTAACAAACTGAACTGCTTAATTAAGAATATTATTATATACGCAATTAATTGGGCTTATTTGACACCAGATCAAGGGTACTTTATAGTTTTTCGGGAATTGCAACATGAGAAACCACCTGTCATTTAGAAAGGCTTTAGCCACCTGTCTTGTAAGTAGAGGCCAGCACTGGCGTCATCCAACCTAAGTAGTTTATTCATATTTAAGGACTTCTTATAGCCGCCCCTTATGATATAATAACACAGGAACGAGACTAAACGTCATAACTCACACATCCAATAACGTGTCTTGACCCTAACTTGTGAATATCCTATGATTTTCATTAGCGCCTTTTGGTCACGAACCTCGGAACTAGAATAAGGATAAATGCCAAGGGCTATTACAAGTGCTCGGGCACAACAACTGGGAAATAAAAATTACGTGTAGTATAAAAGAGCGTAGCGGGATTACTAGCTTGAACAAGATCATAATAATAGGAAGGAAGTACAAAAGAATATCCAGTAGGCGAGAATCCTTCTTCAACAGAAAAAATCAGGTGGAATAGAATAACAGGGTTTATTTCTAGTGTAAGAAAGAGAAAGTACTAGTAGAATAGAGAATAAGAATCCGGTGAGAAAGAAGGCATAGAGAAAACAACGTTGTTTCCGAGGGAGAATAGATTGGCGGCGCCAGTCCCTCCGTTCCGTGTGGGAGAGTTGTATTACTAGTCGTCTAATCCCAAAGTGGCTGCTCGATCTATTATAAAATAGAATCACTATAAGTCGTCGGATTATGCCATGTCAGGAAAATAAACTACTATCCATATTATAATATAATACAAATGCATTAAAGCTTAGGCGGGAAGCTAGAAGCAGCAAGCGCAGTAAGCCAACATACTTTATTCATTGTTTGCACAAGCAGAGACCAAACCACCATACGTAAGAAAAAGTTACTAGTATAGTGGGAGCTTCCTTTGATTGAGGCAATCGGCCAACGACTCCCGGCGATGCAATGGGAGAAAAGTGTGCGGGGTGGAGGAGTGAGAAAAACTCATCGTATACAAAGACTAGTACATTTCTAGACTTAGCATACGCGAAAGCGAGGACACAGAGGAGGATTGGCTGGCTGTAGCAGGAAAGGGTAGCCCGAACTCATTGTTACTGTCCACACCACCGTCTAATAAGATAAAAGATAGAAAGATCTGGCCAATGCGCACTCGCTTCACGGATGACGTGTGCTCGGCCCCAAGATCTTTTAGGAATAGGCGTAGTTGACTCCCTTCTATGAGGGAAGAAATCTACTTAAAGAGGGTCTATCCGTTCGTCGACACAAGCTCACTTCACTCCCGCTAGCTAGTCTAAGTCCTTGGGAAAGATGATGGGTTTACTAGCACCCTACAGGCACACCTTACTGGGTAAATAAAGGCCGGGGGAAGAAGACATTTTAAGCGGGATTCGCAGCAGGTGCATCTAATTCGTCTTAAAGTAAAGACAGCTAGGGCATCTTACGAAAGACAGGTCCTCGGGATGCCTTGAATTGGCCACGGAAGGTGATGGTGGATCAGTCCCACATCTATAAGAGGGGGGCGCCTCATAATGATCAGTAGCAGATCCCTTTCAAGAGGTAGCCAGTAAGGGAGTAGTTTCAGATGACGACGAAGAAGAAGTCTCATACCCCTGAATTAAAACAAAGGAGGTCTCAGTTTCAAATGATCGATCCGCTCTCGACGAATCAGTTGGAGCGGCTATTGCTGATGTTGGCGATTCAAAAGAAGCGGATTCAGGAGATCCAGCTGTTTTTGCTGGAGAATGAGTTGATAGAGCTCTTGCCAATGTTGGAGGTTCTATTGCTGGGGGAAGGTCCCATTCATTATAGACTAGGAATCCCAACTCTTATTATAAGTAATCGGGAACCACCTTAAGAAGAAGGTAACCTCTCTCAAGACCCAGCTTATAAGTTCCGCAACGAGAAGGATAAGCACGGGACGAAGCCCAATAAGATAAGGAAAACCGGAGCTTGTTCAGTGTGTAGTAGCACCCTCAGAGAGGGGTCAGCAAAATCTTTTATTAGACAGAAACGTCCGTAGAAAGGGTGTTGGCCTATGGCGAACCGGCTTCCGAAAAAGAAGTTGATTTATCAGATAGTTGGGGGACATTGTCCCGGGAGACCTCGGCCAAAGGGAGATTTAGGTCTAGACTACTAAGGCGCGGTAATCTTGTGTTTTTGAGGACCTGTGGAGAGAGAATTCCTTCTACCGGCGGCAGAAGAATGAACAGAGCACGAAGCGTGGAATTGGGGTTAAAGTAAACACAAAAGTTGGAAAGCAAGGGCAGGAAACCGGGATTTCATCGAAAAGTAAGGCAAAACCTCTAATTGATATCCAGAATCCCCGGCAAGCGCAAGGATTTTATTCGAAAACTGCCTCTTCGAGAGGCAGTTCCTTATTTATGATCTGGGCAAAATACATTAGGAAGTCTAAGCCCCCAAACAAGACTTATCACGCCTGTGACCTTAAGAAAACTAAGTCTCAGAGAGAGATAGAGAGGGGGCAACGGGTGAAGCATTTTCAGAAGCCGATGAAGCCAATGAAAATGAAGCAGGTGCTGCTGTTTATGGGGAAGGAGTTGGAAAGGTCCTATTCTATAATATACCTAAAATGCCTGTTCTTTTTTATCGCTAACCAGGTACTACCTACCTTCAAGCTTCAAGATACTCGGTTTATCCATTCCACGCGTTTAAAGGACAGGCGCAAGTAAGAGACGCAGGTGAAGCCAACGTGCTCGGGAAAAGAGCGTTGTTTGCTCAACGTATAACCCTAAAGGACGGGGCAACATAGCCCTTTCCCAGACTAAAGTGGTCATAGAGGGCCAATAAGCCAATGACGACTGAACACATCTCCCAGGCGGAGGCGAAGTCGAGTCAAAAGCAGTAGATGGGGCTTTTTAACGAGCTGTTTTTCCTATAGAAGGAGTAGATGGGTCCCTTTGAATTAGAGGGCACTAATCTTAATCTTTACTTGTTCTAATGGGACCGCCCATCAGTAAGGTACTCTGTCTTAGGCCCCTGTTTATGCGCTCCACATAGAGAGGAGACAACCTCATACCAGGAAAAAACAGTTGTTGCTGGCGAGCCCGGCTGGTATAGTAAAAACCAAAGTTTGCTCCTCGTTTATGGGGCGTCGGAGTGGACTCAATGTAGCTTTTGATTAAACATAAAAGGTCAATGAGGAGTAGTTGGTATATGACGACTAAACATATCCCGAAGAAAAGGGCGAGTCAGAGGGGACGCTAGGTTCAGTGCCAGTTGGAGAAGAAGTCGGAGATCAATAAAAAATAAGTCTGGGGTCTGAAACTGCGCAACGTTTTAATACGATGGGTGAAACCTCCACCTTTAAGTCGGTTTCACCGAGCGAGTGGTTATGAAATAGCTCGAACGATAGTGAGAGAAAGAAATGGAACGAGCCAGTTGTTTTGATGGAATTATTTCACTTTCCTTGGCCGCCTCCCTTAGTAAATGAGGCCGATACCCGGCGAGTGTAATACTTGGAGCGAGCCAGCTGTTACCCGAGTAGACGTAAAAGATTTTATTCAAAAGCAAGCTCCTTTGTAAAGAATCATTCGCAGTGAAAGGGCGAAAAAGAAGAAGTAGAAGCCGAAGCCTACCTTTGAGTATAAGCAAATTCGAAGGGGTCGGCGATCCAAAAGCAGTGGGCGGGGCTGACAAAGCAGCTGCTCGAGAAGAATTTACAGGTGGATGGAACTGATTCAAATGGAGCTGCTCCTGATGGACCTTTCTGGCTGGTACAAAAGTACCCGCCTTATGCAGCAAGAAAAAATCCCCGAAACGGTGAAAGATTTCACAAAAGACCCCTCGTCCTTAGGGAAATGAGGGCGAAGCCCTAAATCGCCGGGGATTGATCAAGAATTTCATAAAATAGGCCACTTCCCTTAGTGAAACAGGCTTCATCCCCGAAAAGAAAGCTAGGCTGAAGTACCAATTTTAAGCCGAAATGGCGAGAATCTGTAGAATCTTTCTAAAAAGAAAATCCTGGGCAAGAAACTGACTAGAGTCTTAGAAAGGTGGGATTGACCTAGGGCTTATGCCCTAAAAGACGGGATTGATGCCGAGCGAGGGTAGCCCTTTAGAATGATAGGGCGAGCCAGTTGTTAGATGAAATCAATTTACAGGGCATAAAGAAAGATTAGAATGAACGCTCTTTTCTTTAACGTTGGACTGGCAGTAAATGTGCTGGCAGAAGGTTAAAAAACTAGAATTGATAAGATAAACAAGAATTTAATTACGACTATTTAGAATTTCGTTTGACTACCAAAAAGGACGTATTCTAAGAAGGGCTAAGAAGGGAAAGGGTCTGATTTACCAAGCTTGATGGCTCTATGAAGCTCGATTCCCTCTTTGCTAATCCAAGTCCAAGTTGCAGATAGAGCTCTTGCGGATGTTGGCGATTCAACGGGAGTGGATGGAGCAGCTCGAGGGGCTCTTGCGGCTGTTGGTGCTGGAGTCGCCTTTTATGCCTTAGTGCTATTATCCGAATCTAAGAAAAGTTCATTACTTTGGGACTTTAATTTCATTCCTTTTAAAATGGCATGGCAATCCGTCAAGAAAGGCGGAAAAAGTACCTTTCTTTTTTTAAAAAAAGCCTGTTGGTGGATTTGGTTCGGCTGCCAGAATCCTTATGCAAATAAGAGCAGATGGCTCTTTTTCTGCCATTGCAGTTCCATAATTTGACGAAGAAAGGGGCTAGTCTCGGATTGGTTAAAAGATGCGGTGACCATGCATAAGTTCGAGCAAAATGCATCAAAGTAAAGGGTTTAAGAAATTCAAAAGGTGGATTTGGTTCTTTTTAAAGAAAAAGCAAAAGATGGCTTTATCAGATTGATGAAGGTTGGATTTGGTAGTTTGATCCCACTCCTAAAAGAAGGCAAGTGAAGTGTACCAGACAACAGCATGCTCCTTGGTATGACACCACCACTAGAGTCTAAAGTCCGAAACCAGTCTTTGCTGTCGCTTGCTCTTTGATGTTTATGCTTAAGTTAGAAATGCCTAAGTTAGAATTCTAAACTTTCATTACTTTTAAAACGTCAATTCGCCAAGAAAACCACTTGATGCCGGGTGACAACTGAAAAAGATAGGAAAGAGGCCACCTCTGTCTTTTGACAAGAAGCTCTTCACGAAGCGGTTTCGGCTGATGATGATTACGATTTAAGAAAATTGAAATCCTGGACACGAAACTTCCAATCGTTTTAAGAGGGCAGGATTCCTCAAAGGTTCATCCCCAAAACATAAGGGGAAGATGCCAATTTATACCCAGCGAGTGTAGCCCTTTAGAATGATAGGGCGAGCCAGCTGTTAACAACCGAGAATGGACCACTTTCATTACTTTTGTTTCATATATAAGGAGGACTTTAAAGACCATTTTTTCAACATTGTTTTTGAAAATAAAGAAAAGGAAGAATAGCTGTATTTTCGCTATTCACCCTCCCAAAAGCACTACGAAAGGCGCTAGGTGTTAATTGGTTGAGTTTATGG